>JAWDJE010000001.1:439770718-440018218 GCA_035047345.1 Bradypodion ventrale
GATATAAAGGAACTCAAGAAAGAGAGAAACTATTTTAAGACCTTCAAACTTTGACCAGATGTTGACACTTAATACACTATTCCAGACAGCTGTGATTATTTTTTACTTTTAGCATTTTTCATCTGCAACAGAGGACCAATGGAAACAAGAACATAAAATGTGAAATCATGGGCTCACTGAAAACAATCTGGCACCATGTAAAGATCCTCTGGGGGGGAGGGGGAGACTCCAAGAGTTATAACTACTGTAGTATATAAACATAGGAACTAAGTTAACTTGTATATTTCTGTTGATCACTCCGTTATGTTGCCTCAAATAGTTTTAGAAGGAGAGAGAAATCCTTGTTTTCCACACTATGTGTGTTGCTCCCAAAAGAATGACTGTTTTGGTTCAACAGTGAAGTCACTATCCATAAAAGACAACAGTGTATTTCAGACCTGTTTTGGCCAGTGAGAAAAGAACTACCCTGGAGATGAAGATAAAAGTCTTACTGAATCTTTCATCGCTCAGAAGACAGTTCCAAGCAGACCTTGCCTTCCCCTGGTTTTGTTCCTTAATAAATGTGTCCTTTAGTTTCAAACAAATCTTTATAGTTTGTGCTTCATAAGCCCAAGATATTTTCAGACTCTTTTTTTTCAAAGAGCTTGCAAGTGAGGACTTTAAAAAAACAACAGCAGGAACTTCTTCCAGTAGTTCTGAGCCTTGGCTTAGGACAAGACAAATCTGAAGGTTGGGCAGCTTTCCTCAACAAAAGAAGATATGAATGGTCTTTGTACCAAATCTAGAACTTTTACCATGAACTCAGAGCTTGGAAAAAGCAAGAGAATACTGTAACAAACTTCGTACAGAGTTCAGTCTATTAATTGTTTCATGTTAGATATTCTATGTGTTTACCTCAATTGAAAAAAAAAGAATGTTTTTGCTAGTATCAGATCTGCTGTGGAATTGGTATTGTATGTCCATGAATTCTTCCTTTCTCAGCACGTGTTCCTCACTAGAAAAAAAATGCTGTTACCTTTAAGCTTTGTCAAAATTTACATTAAAATACTTGTATGAGGACTGTGACGTTATGTTTTAAAAAAAAGTGTTAAGTCACAAAATGCGGTAATAAATATTTCATTTTTGATTTTTTGTTAGCCCTTTGTGTTTTCAGTCTTGATGAAATAGAAAAAATATTTACTGGGGAGAAGAGATATAAACTTGTATTTTTATTTATAATAATCTAGATGATAGGTAATAGGGTTTTGCAGTATTGGAAGTCATAAATTCCTTAACATGAGGTCAGATTTTTAGACATATGTACAGTCTTTATATTTGGAGCTATATATGTGTGTGTGCTCGCGTATACCGGTAAGTGGTAAAATGAAGTTTATAAATATTTATTTCTGTTCTTTCTGTACTATGCCCTAGGCTTTAGTTGAACAAATGCACTGCTGACTTTAAAGCACAGCTTTCGTGTATACTGGCTTGCAAAATGGAGCTGTTAATATTAGAAATAGCTCAGCAGCAGACATCAGTCCTAGTATATCTTTTACCAACCATTTCTTGAGCATACTTTATGTGAGTTGCTAGATGGTTTTTTTCCTGCAAATGACTAAATTAATAGCAGTTGACTTAACAATGTTGATAGAGTCTTTCATATTTACAACACAGTACTAAGCATGTTTACTCAGGTGTAAGTTACACTGTTCAGTAAGTTGACATACAGGTGAAACTCAGAAAATTAGAATATCGTGCAAATGTTCATTCAGTTCAGTAACGCAACTTAAAAGGTGAAACAAATATGAGATAGACTCATTACATGCAAAGCAAGATAGTTCAAGCCTTACTTTGTTATAATATTGATGCTTATGGCTTACAACTTATGAAAACCCAAACCCCACAATCTCATGTACCCCATAATCATCACATAATCTCATGTACGCTGTACATCATCACAATTATAACAAATTAAGGCATGACATCACTCACTTTGCATGTAGTGAGTCTATCTCATATTTGTTTCACCTTTTAAATGAAATGAATTAACATTTGCATGATATTCTAATTTTCCGAGTTTTACCTGTATAATTTCAGCCACAGATAATCAGTATTACAATACCTAAAGGCAAACAACCAGTGAGTATGGGTAAGCAAATAAAGTTTTCTTGATTGTTTACTGAATAAGAAATCTCATTTTATTGACACAAAAGGGAATAAAACTTTTCCACAAAGAGAAAATCCACATACTTAGGACATGGACCTAGGCTATATATAGGACTTTGAATCAAAGTTTATAACAGACTTATTGCAATATTTAGAAATACTTAGGTATGACTAAGTCCAATTAATTTACAATTGTTTAATTTTATCAAATGAGACATCCCTTCATAGCAGAACTATTGAAAAGATGAAGGGGATTATAATGCTTGGATTACTTTTTCCCATAGGTGTGCAATGATTGAACTCTTTATGTGGTAAGATATAGCGGTGATGTCCAAATGGTGTCAGCTCACCTAATTAAGCAAAGATATGTATCTGCCACCATGGAAGCTTTTTGTTCCATAGCATGGAGTAATTAAACCAGAAGGTTTCTCAATTTAGAATAGTTCCATATTTCAAGTCTGAGATGGACTAGTTACCAACTCGAAAACAGTCAGGACAGTCCACATCATGATTTGAAATTGTGGGATATCAAAATCATAGTTGATAGTCATAGTTTTACCATCTGATAAGGATCTGGATGCAAGTGTCCTATGCAAATGTTCTGAAGTAAATGGAATGGAAGTACGCTAGAGCAATCTGAGCATTCTGGTTTTGATGGGGAGCTTTCATAACCAGAAGGTTGCTCTCCATTTGAGGAGAACAATAGAAACACACAAGGCTGAGATCTTGTTGTTTATAGCATAGTAAGTTGCACTAGAGTAGGCCCACCGAACCATTGGGGATTTGAAGAGTCAACTTCTCCATATGTTCCATTGATTCAGGTGGGACTACTTTACTGCAACTCTTCTTCCTCGTGTGTTTACAGAACCAAAATTCATAATTCCAAAATAGTACTTAGGAAACTACAGTGGTACCTCATATGATTTTAATCAATTCCATGGGGCTCGTTGTACGAAATAATTTCTATACAATGCATGCATCATATAGCGATTTTCCCTATGGGATGCATCGTATGTTTTTGTTTTTTTTTTTTTGCTAAGTGGTTTTTCCCACTGAAAAATTATTGTACGATTTTTTCCATTGTTATGCAGGGTGCCATTTTTTTTCCAAGCCCTAATTGTTATGCACTTTCGTTGCTATATGGGGTGATTGTTGTATGAGGTTCCACTGTATTGTTAATTATGTACTTCTTACTTTAACCCAGTTCAAGAACGGAGGCTGTGTAATTGAGGAAAAAGTATTTTTCAACATCTTGGCTAAGTAATAATGCCACAATAAGCCAAGATACAATCATCTGAACTAGACCAAAAGCAAGTCTCAAGTAGATGTTTATATATGCTTGTGCTGTGCATACACCCACACATCATACACTTTGAATAATGATGCTTCGATAGATATTCTGTGCACAAAAGCTAGGCTTTATTAATTCATACTGCTACTGTCATTTCGTATAGTAAATGGACTCTACAAAAATGCAGTAGTCCTGCACATTTCAAGGGGAATTTAACATCATTGAAACTCAGTGGCCACCCTTGATTTTATGAGACAGTAAACATGTGTAGGCTTGACTATCTTTCTTATCTATTCAGGAGAGAGTCAAATGCTTTCTTCCACACCCTTCATGTGCAGCAGAGATGTATGTTAACTGATACCTAATGTAGAGGATATCTTAGTTAGGTCCCCTTTGTTTCTCATTGTTATTTGCCACTGGTGGGTGGGCAGAAATGGCTGCTAGGGAAGGCTTCCATTTAATTCAATGGAGACTGTTTTATGTTTCTAAAAGAATTCAGCAGATTTTCAAAATTTGTTTCATACCCACCATCACAGATCCACTTAATGTCCAGTAGAGGGAAGCAGCCTGCTGGCGTGGAAAGGAGAAGAACAGATGAAAGCAAGAATTAGTTTCATTCTGAACTAATTCATCAGTTTTAGAGAAGGAACAGTATTAAGTTTTATTTCAGGTTATTGCTGCTGTCTTTTCTTGTTTCAAGTGTATTGCCAAAATACAGTTTCACTTGGAATGGTAATAAATTGAATAGTTTGAACTGCAAATTTAATTTTTCATTCTTAGGTTGGTACCCAGCAAATAATAAAAGGTAGAGTGTAAGAATATATAAAACTTAGTTAAGGTGTTGCTCGGTATTGTAGAAATTTTGTCTGACAGACAGCAGCTTCCACATATGGTATTAACTTTTGTTCCAGTTAAACCCTTAGGATTCTTAGTTTCTTGGGGGGGGGGGAGAACTTCTCAATTTAAGATAATTGTTTAGAAGGAAACAAAACGATCTCCACAACCATTGGATTTTCATAAACAATATGAACCAAAATTGTTAGCATTTAAGATCAAACATATTTCAGTTTTCTGACTTTTGTCAAAACAGTGAGTGTAAAAAAATAAGAGGCTAAAGTATCCCTGGCAATTTTTGTAATGAATTTAATTATTTTGTACTGCTGTAGCAGTTTTTGCATCTATAGTCCCCTATCCACTTGAACTATGTTGTTGAAATCCTAGCTGCAGTATAATGTGAAGAGATTGCTCCAGTCTGAGGTTTACTATTTAGTATGGAGGGTTCCGATTTGGGTGTATTTAAGAAATGTTGAGCTGTCAAAAAGTGAAAGAAAATGGGAACAGTGTTTTGACAGCGACATAGTGTTAAAGAAAATACTGTAGTTTGACTCAAATTGCTTATGTTCTGGGAAAGGAAGGGTAATAGAAAAACACCTCTTGTTTATAAGTGGGGGAAACCCAAATTTCCATTTCACCGAACAAGTCAAGGATAAATTCTAGCAAATCAGCAGTGTTTCAAAGAGCAATACAGTAGAACCCCGCATAATGAAAAAACTCAGTTCTGCGAGTTGCTTCGCTATGTGGGGTTTTCATTATGCGAAGCTAATGGGAGATGCCCCAGATAATGAACAAAAAATGTTCATTACCCAGGGTTCCCATTGACCGGGTATTTATTTATTTAGTATATTTTTATACCGCTTTCCTCACCTATTGGTGACCCAAAGCGGTTTACAGACAAAGATGGTAAATTACATAAAACTTAAGGCCCATGTCATGGGTAACAACCGCTTCCACTCCCCTCCAACCGGCTGAGGGGAGGAGCTAAGGGGCCCTGTGGCAGGGACGAAGGTGGAAAATGTCCTGCCATGGAGCAACGGTCACTGAAAACCCCGCATAACGAACAATTTTTCCCCGTTATGCGGGGTATCACCCTTCCATAATGAACGCTTTGTTATGCGAATTTTTTGCTATGCAAAGTGTTTGTTATGCGCGGTACCACTGTATTATGGTAGGAGGGGAGGACAGGCGATTCACTTAGACTGTAAATGTCCATGGCAGACTTCTTAGACCAGAAAAATCAGGAGGATTGCAGTAGGAGTATATCCTCCCCTTTGAACGAGTTGTATGTATAAAACAAAAGGATTGCTTACTAACCCAGGAAGGTTTTCTGAGGATGACTTTTTAAAATTTCATTAATTTTAAATTCCATAGATTGCCTCTATGGTACAGTAATTAAGTTACACTGCAGCCAAGACTCTGCTCATGATTTGAATTCAATCCCAACAGACTCAAGATTGACTCAGCCTTCCATCCTTCTGAGATCAACAAATTGAGTACCCAGCATATTGGAAACAAAATGCTAATTACCGTGTGTGTCCTAAGTGCTGTGGGGCAGTATAGAAGTGTAATTGCTATTGCTATCTTGATTCATTGATTCAGGTGAGCCTACTTTACTTCAGCTCCTTCCTAATGTGTGCAATTTCCCTTTTCATGTCAGTCACTTCTATCCACACTTGCCTGTATGTCCCCTGGCACTCAATGCTGAATGAATTCAGATGAAATGCCTCAATCCTATGGCTTACCTGGAGTCACCTCCCATCAGATTCCACACGAGTTGGGTTGCAAGAAATAAGTATAGATAATAAGGAATTATTTTGAGCCTTGGAAATTGGTTGTTATGTGTGAACGTTGGAGGGGATACAACTTGAACTTGTTGATGTAGGAAATGTTGTAGTACAGCTCCATTTATTTTACAGATGGAAATTGCTAAAACAAACTCAAGTGCTTTTTAATGTGACATAAAAAGTAAGGGATCTATTAGGTAAAACGACTTATACTTTTCTGTTGACCAGCTATGATGTCAGGAAAATGTGAGGCAAAATTCCGTTTACCTCAAATAGCCAGGATACACATAAAGACCCTCCTTGAAAACTGTGGTATTTTTGAACCACAACCGAGTGTGGTTGAACCACAACTGGGCATGGTAACAGCAACTTTGTTGTGCCTGCTAATCTTTCTCACACTAGGTCAGGCAAAAGGAACTACTGAAATGACTTCACCGGAAGATGGATCCACACAAGGAAAAGAAAAAAAAACCAAATAGCCAAAGCTATGGACTCGGAGAGAATTACTAGCATAGTTTGTGTAATTGTTCTATTTTAATCTTGTTTTAACCTCTCATACAGCAGCACAGTCAAGACGCGCTGAATTAAAATTATATTACTAATCCCAGAGAAGTGAAGTTACATTGCAGCATTAGAAACAGACAAGTTCTCCAAAAGGGAGTGGGGAGAGAGTGAGAGCAACTTTTGAGACTCTTTCCCGCCAAGTTATTTAGAGGAGGAAGGGAATTCTTTCCCTGAGGGGGCAGAGGGTGTGTGGTGCTTGGGGGGTGGTTGTGAAGGCAGATTTTAATATTAATAGTTTTAGGCGATGAGAGACAGAAGGGAGCTGGTTCCTTTGGGCAAGAGTCCCTGCCACAATCATGATGGATGACCCCTCTCAGCCTCCCACCCCCCCTTCTTCTCCCCCCTTCTCCGGCTGCTTTAGGAATCAAATAAACAAACACCTCCATCCCTGCTTTGCTGCCTCGCCATTATGAATCAATTACCTCTCGCCGTATTTTCTTATTTGCTTAAATAAGCCACTCAGAGGATTAAAAATCCCCCTGCCCCCCCCCTTTTTTTTGCATCTTACTTAAGAAACAAATACAAAAGTCCTTGTCGTGGTTGTAATAATAACAGTGATGATGATTTCAGGTTGAGGCACTTTGCAAAAGAGCTTCGCCCGCTGAGTTATTTGCTGGATGGGGAGACGCTGTATATATTGTGCAATGGCGCAACTTAAAAGAACGCCTCTCTCTCGAACTAATGGGTTTTGCATTACACGCAATTACTTAGGGGAGGAAGGAGAAGGGGGGAAACAACGTCGCCCTCGAGTGCAGGCAACCTCGCTATTTAACTCCTCGAGGACAAAGCCACTTGGATGGCTTTCCTCAATAGCTACGAGGTACACTATACAGTATATGACGATCGCTGCAAAGCTGGAAAGAAAGAGATTTTCTTTTTTCCAGTGCAGGAAACCTTAGTAAGTTGGAGGACGTTGCGTCGTGGCTGTGTCGTCTGCTTCTCTCCCCCCCCCCCCAAAAAAAAAAAAAAAAGAATAAGCAATAGCGTTACAGGCGCTCAAGGTGTTTCTATGGCTACCTCTTGTATGTGGGAGGGTCAGATGTGGGGTGCCCGAGAGAAAAGGCAGCTCTTGGGTGATCATTTATCAATGTCACCCACATAATGATTCTCTCTGCAGCCTTCTATTGATGAGGATAATTACATTAGCTCAGAGTGACTGATCAATGAAAACCCACCAAACCAAAAAAAAAATATTCTTTACTCTCGCTTGTAATACAAAAAAGAAAGAGAAGAATCAGATGGGAAGGGGAAGAATCCCTCTCGCTTTCTTCCCCTCTCCCACCATCGCCTCCTTATTTTCTGCTTACCAATGAATCTTAACTGAAAAAGGCATAGCAGCGCAGCCCATCACACCGTTGTGGTCTCTCTTATTAGGGGTTTTGTTGTTGCTGCTGAGTTTGGTGCAAAACAGTCTTCTGGTTGACCCTGCAAAAAAAAAAAAGTGTCCATGTGGACCGTGAAACTGAGCTCCTTTCCTCTCCAGGGTTTTGCCACTGTTAGGTCTGAGTTTGGTGGAGGGAAAAGGCTGCATCCATTTGTTTGCTGGAAGGAAGGAAGGAAGAGGAGACATGGATGGAAATCTGCCGTTTTGCCGGCCGGCCAGTGTGGCTTGGCTTTTTTTTTCCTTCGCTCAGTAGCGTCGCTTTCTATTTCTCTCTCTCTCTCTCTCTCTCTTTCATTTGTTTGAGATCCGGACTGGTCATTAATTTCCAGATGCAGTTCAGTGGCTGCCCGGGTTTGGGGGCCGGTGGGTGGTTTGGGAGCCTAGGAGAGAATCCATATTTCGCTCAGCGGAATCGGATTCGAATACGTTTCCCTTTTTCCCAGTTATGGTGGTTGCCGTTGATTTTACTTGTGGCTGGTTAAAAGCACCAGAAATGTGACTGTCACGTCGAACCTCCCGCCTCCGAGCCTCCTCTCCAGGCTGGAGGGCCCACGGGACCTGGGGGTTGGTAGGGGGTGACATGTGTGTGTGTGTGTGTGTGTCTCCTTGGTTGGCACAAGTAGCAGACTCGCTGCTGGCTTCCAGGCTGCAGTTGTGCAGGTGTGGTGGGTCATGACAAGGGAGACAGAGAAGTGGAGGTCGTCAGACACCCCCCCCCCCTTCCCCCAAGAGCAGCTGCCCTGGCTTTCTCCTTTTCCCTGGGTCCCCCGTAGCTGCTGGGGAGAGGCTGTCAGAGCCTGGCTCTGGGACGAATTGCAAAAGAGGGGCGGCTGCGAAGAGGGGTGATTGAGATTGATGAAGGCCCGCCGGGCGACGCTGCAGCTGGGGGGACGTTTGGCGGCCCAGCCCACCGGGCCCACACCCTCCTGTCACCCCGACAGCTGCGAGGCCCGTTTCCCCAGGGCCACGACCAAGGCCAGAGAGTGCGGGGCGCACAGGGAGGCGCCGCGCAACCCACATGGCTCACAGGGCGCAAAGTGCCTGCCCGCGCCTCCTCCTCTCCTCCTCCTCCTCTCCGGGCAGCGCCAGGCGTTCAGGTTCTCGCTGGCCGCTCCTTTCAAAAGCGCCAGGCGAGCAGGTGCCGCCCGAGCAGGCCAGGCGGGGAGGCCTTCCGCCGCCAGGCACCCCCAGCGCTCTTGCGGTGGTGGCGGCGCCCAAACTCGACGTCAGTCCTCGGGACTTAGGCCTATCTATGGTGGGAAAAGGGGTTCCTAAAGGATGTACCCGAGGCTGGGCTTGTAAACAAATTCCTGGTTAACCAAAAACGTTTTCCCCACCACCACCACCACCACGATCCCTCCCCGAGTCTCTGCGCCAGAAAGGCGAGTCCGGTTCCTCTTGCAGAAAATTACACAGGGACTTCCTCGCCTGCGGCTGCGGCTCGCAAGGTTGGCCGCCACCACTGCTCGCGATCCTGCAACGCTGGATGGCGGTGGCGGCTGCAGTCGTGGGAACGTAGGATGCGGCCACTGGTTTCTTTCCTCCAGGGTGCCACAGTACAGCAGGCTTGGTGGGGGGCTGTTGCCCTCTGGCCGGGATCCTCCGTTGGACGGCAGACCTCGGAAGCAATGCCTTCCACCGGAAAAAAGGAAAACTTCTTTTTGAGTTTGTTATCAGTTTGTATAATAAATTGTAACTTTCAGGGTGTCTCCCCCCCACCCCGCCCGCCCGCCCCTACTTTCAGTGACGAAAATTCGGTTTCGGACTCTGTTTTATAGATGAATATCGCCCGAATAAGTGTGGTAAACACTTGGGTGCAGGCATCGTTTTTGGAAAGGAGGGGAGGAGGAAGTTGCTGGTCCCGGCCCTGATCCTGGTTCAGGCGGATACTTTTCTTGTAAAGTTCAGCTGGGGCTGCTTAGACCAAGCGCAGCCAGGCAGCCTTTCCCGGCAAGTTTGGGCTCCTTAAACACATTGACAGCTTTTTGTGCTCACAAATCCAGAAACAAATCCAATTGATTCGCTGGCACTTACTCCCCAGTAAAAGCGCTTTGGAGGGGGCTCAGATCCATCACATCCTCCCTTCTTTTCCTTTGGAAGTCCAGGCTCTTCCCATCTCTTTGCCCCCTTCCCCCCCCCACACACACACACACACAGACATGCTTTTTTTTTTCTCTATCAGAAAATCGCGAGGAGGAAAAGGACATTTAAGGACTGTGTAACTCAGAAGGCTGGAAAAAAAGAAAGACGATTTGGTTCACACCAAACAGATTTCACACTTGGAGGGCGGGATGTGTGTGCTAAAGAAAGATGCTGAGGGCGATGGACAAGAGGAAAAACTACCTATTTGTGGGGAGAGGGGAACTGCGATAGGAACTGACAATCCAGTAGCCTTTTCCTGCTGGGCTGGTTCCTTAACACAGAAACATTTTCAAATCTATGAGCCTTGAATGGACAAATACTTGCTATCAATATGGGATATGGGCCAGTGGCAAAAAAGCTTGAATGGGAACTATATGCTGAGGCGTTGGGAGAAACTTAACGATCTGCCTCCGTTTTGCCATTACTGGGTAAGAGAGAAAGAGTGAAAGAGAGAGAGAGAGAGAGAGAGAGAGACCCTTTCTGATTAATAACTAGCAGGGTAATGTTGAGGGCTTTTTCTGCCCGATTGCCTTTTTGAATTAGAGCCGATTTCTTCACACTTCAATAGGGCCTGTCTCCTTTAAAATGACTGACAGATCTCGCTCTCTTTTCTCTCCTCCCTCCCTCCCTCTCTCTTTCCCTGAGACTTAATGATGTAAATTTTCTAATTAGTTAAATCACGTCGCTTAAAGGCCTTAATATTTACTGGGCAAAAGAAGTGATGATAATTCCCGATCCAGTGTCTCCAGCATAGCCAGAAAAATAACACTGGGGTGTTTAAAAAAAATAATAGGGAAGGCGGCCGAAAAAGGAGGGTGAATTTAGGGAGGGGGTGTTGAAATTATAAGTTAAATTGCAGCTAAAACTTAAGCCTGCAGCTTGTTCCTCCACTTTTCCTTTAAAAAAAAAGACCTCTCGTTTTTATTTTTCAATCAGCTAAGATTTAATTAGGAGCCCCCAGGCCGGACGATCTGATATTTTCTCATTAGTTTCCCATCAGTAATCTTGAGTGTTAGATTGGCTTAAAGGTTGTCAACATTTGACCAATTTTATTTAAGGAAAAAGAAATCACGCATTATAGCTCCGGGACTTTAGGTCTGAAAATAAATCCTGCTTGAATCAGCGGAACTAACAGGCGAAAAAAATGTTGACAATTTATCGTTGGATTTAATAAATTGCATAATGTATACTGTTGAGAGAGAGAAACGGGAGGGTTTAGAGGAGAATGTGAGTGAGAGGGAGGTTCCCATTTCGTAGCCAGCAAAATGCACAGGGGCTGTTGCTGATGTGCATTTTGGTGCCTCTATATACCTTTCGCCAACGCGTGTGTGGAACATGCGGCGGAGGTAAGATTGGGTTACAAGAACTGTAACCCAAGTAACTGCAAAGAGTCTTTCCCCGACCCGACCCGACCCGGTGCTGTTTTGTACTGCAGGGAAACGGCCGGGTTTTCCTTTGGTTCTTGCCAGCTAGACGCAACCTCAGGGCGCCCCCTGGTGGCTGAGAGACCCGTGAGTCTCAGGCCGGAACTCCAGACTAAACACACACAACACACATGTTCAGGGCATTTCCTGCCTGGGCCGCAGCAGCAGGAGGGAAGACAGACTCCAACCTACCTAAACCTGTCCCATCCTCAGGAATCGAGCACCAGGGAGTATAACGCCAACAGAAATTCACAAACTCTAAAAACTGCAGCAGTTACGGGGGAGGGGAGTTAGTGGACGTTTTTAATGAAAGAGAGAAAGAATTGCTTTGCATATAAGGGAAAGAGTCCTTGGCAGCTTTCTAGGCAGGGTTACAATAAGGGAAAAGGTAAGAGACCGTCCCCTGCCTAAGGTCTAAACATGGCCGCACAAAAATACACCTTCTAGTAACCTGGGAAATAGCTGTTCTTTTTCAAGAAAGAGCTTCCGGTCGAGTCACCAGAATTCATGTCCTGATATTATGCATAATAATAACTTTGCATACATTTTATGCTTTCAATTTATACACGCTCATGGTAAGTTGGAGTGGACTCCAAACACAGCAGTGAAAGAACTACTAGAAAGCTAGTCCATTTCTAGCTTTATATATGCACACAGGCAACATAATCCTGAACAGGTTTACTAAGAAGTAAGTCCCGAAAGTGCAAACGGATTTACTGCTAGGTAAAGTAATTTGTGTAAAATAGTGGCTTTATGTCTAAAAACAGAATTTCTTTTGCTCTAGAAAAACAGGGTGGAATTTGAAAATAAATGCCTAAATACTCCTGCAATCTTAGATAGCTGGTATGAATTAATTTCCCTATTTAGTTTGCTCAATTGACATATTTAGGATTTCACTAAGAGCAAAATGTAGAAGTCTTCAGACATTTCCTGCATAGAAGTGTTGACTGGGCTGATTCAGCAGCGAAAGAGATCATGGCCGAGATCCACAAACCACATTCACTCGACAAGTGGAGGAAAGTTCCAGGGTTCCCATTCCTGCCAGCCTTGGAAATTAGCTTTTTATAGATTACTTCAGGCAACTAATCCCATTTAGGCGAATTGTTGAGGTCTCAGGTGATTTTTCACTTTGTGCCCAAATAATACTTGTGCTAACAGTGCATTATTCCGGTGTGCTGTATGGGAAGGGGAAAGGCGTACAGTACTTTGTTCTTGTTTTAATTTTTGTTAAAATGTTTGTCCTATGGAAATTGGCTGGGCAGGATAAATCGGCAACGGTCCACCAGCCTCCCCTGAACAAGCAGGAGGCAGACAGAATACACCGTCTTTCTTGGGGATGTCATCTGCTAACCTGGATCCAGTGAAACCTTGAAGAGCAGGGCGAGTTTTATTCTTCATTAAATTCTCCATAATGATTTATGATTGTTCAAACGAGGATATCTGTGTAGGCCCTAAATCTTTGTGTGTGGCTTTGAGCTAAAGAAGCGATCTATTATTATTATTATTATTATTATTATTATTATTATTATTATTATTATTATTATTATTATTATTATTATTATTATTATTATTATTATTATTAACAAATCAACCATTTGGAATAATAATAATAATAATAATAATAATAATAATAATAATAATAATAATAATAATAATAATAATAATAATAATAATAATAATAATGTACTTTTTCTATATAAAAATGAGAACATTTTTAAAGAAGATGTTGTTGGTTATTTTTACGCCCGTTCTCCAGATGCTGTAGGAAGGAAGGGAAGCAGCGCTCGTTGGGAAAAATGACACGCAAGGCAGGCAGAAGAGTTTTAAAGGCACAAATAAAAACATAAATCACTTCTGTTTAAGGAGACACTCGGGCCACTGTATAAACTCCGCTACAGTTAAATATTTATAGTTTAAAGCGTTGTTTTGTCTGCTTTAGGAGCAGCGTCCGCACCTTTAGTAGGTTTCCGGGGTGGAAAGAGAAAGGCAGGCACAGGGAGGGAAGCCAAGGCAGAGAGAAGCGCTGGTCATTTGGAGGGCGGTCGTGGGGGAAATAGGGGTGGGAAAAGCCAGGGGTGTGTGTGGGGGGTCTTCTGGTGTTATTTTTTCTTCTCAAGAATATCTAGGGGAGGAGCCGAGAGGAATTTATCCGAGCAGCCAAGATACACACACCTCCATGAAACAAAGGCGTAATTTCCATTGCAAATCTTCCCTCTACCCCCACCCCCTGCCAGGGAGAGCCAAACAACAATATTTATGAGAAGGGCGCTCATAAAATTAATGTACCTTACTTTTAAAAAAATCAAATGCTCACAACGGTGTTGCCACGACGGCGCAGCTTCGTAAAAAACAGAGAAAGAAAGAAAGCGAGCAAGAAAAGATTCCCTGACAGTCTTGTCAACATCTTAAGTAAATTATCCAGCGAGGGGACTTTGGCGAGGAGAAACCCCCCCCTCTTTTTCTTACGACATCTCCTTGTATTCGTCTTAAACCAGTTGAAGATTATGATGGGAGGAGAGAGAAAAAGGAGAAAGGGAGGGAGTTGACATCATAAACTACAGTCCATCTTCTTCTCTTCTTTTTTTCCTTCTTGTTTTCCTTTTCGGGAGTGGGTGGGGGGATATAATAGCGACAAGGAAAATGCCCGGAAAGAGAGAACATCGGAGGCGAATCTGGTCCAAGGAGTGTTACCAAAAGCACAGAAAGTGGGAAAAGGTCCTTCTCTTTCCTTGCTTGCTCTCGGTGTGGCAACGGCGAGGCAGCACTTTTTTAAACAACGAATTTCCTATCTTTTTATGGCTTCGTTTCCTTACACCCAACTAATTTATGTAGTCCTTTGTTTCCTTACACCGAACTATGATCTCTCTTTAAATAACAGAAATAAGCGAGCTTTTTAAATACCTTTATGAATTTTTTTAAAAAAGAAACAAACCCCTCCAAGATTGTGTAACGTTTCTTCAGGTGTGTGCCTTGCCAGAGAAAACACTTTAAGCAAGTCTTATTATTATTTATTTTACAAGAATAGATTTGAGTGTAGTGCCTCTCCCGCCCATCTCTTTTCCAGGTTTACTTTATTTACTTTTAAACACGAAGATTCAAACCTATTATTATAACTTAAATGCGGTCACTAAATCGGCTGTCTACTAATTTCTAAACGGGATCCAGAATTCAGAGCGAATGGGACGTCTCGGTCACACAGAAGCGACAACTTTGGGCAGCTCATGTTTAAAGGTAAAGGTTTCCCTTGCTCGAAAGCCAGTCGTATCCGACTCTAGGGTTCAGTGCTCATCTCTCTTTCAAAGCTGAAGAGCCAGCCTTGTCTGCTTCTGCAGACGTTTCCGTGGTCATATGGCAGGCATGAATAGACACCGGAGCGCACGGAACGCTGTTTACCTTCCCCCCGAAGGGGTCCCTATTTATCTACTTGCAATTTCTTGCTTTCGAACTGCTAGGTTGGCAGGAGCTGGGACAAAGACGGGAGTTCATTCCGTCCTGTAGTACTCGGGAATCGAACTGCTGACCTTCCGCCTCCCAGTCAGCGTCTTAGTACTGAGGTGCAAATCCTGCTAGGCTCAGCAGGACATACTCCCGAGTAATCACGCGCGTCGTCGGCCTTTCAGAATTCCCTTGGCGTCCAAAGACATGGGCCTGCCACGCGAACTCCTGCCAAGGCCATGAGTTCGAGGGCAGGGGCGCCTGGACCGTCCAAATCCGGAGGGACGCGATCCAGCGAAAGACGAGCCCGAAGAGTTTGGCGGGCTGCAGGGTTTCCGACGACGGTCACTTCGGAGCAAAGCGCTCGAGGACCGACCGGCCCCCGCGGGGACGAGAGAGACCTCTCCTTCCCCAATGGGTCGTTTCATTCATCCCGACCCGAGGGGGCCCACCTGCTTCTCCCAGGAACGGGCAGCGAGAACTGAGCCCGCGCCGTCTAACTTCCCATACAATTACCGTGTTAGCTCCTGCGGGCGGCTGAAATGGCGGGAGCCGCATCCCTGGCAGAGGCAGGAGGGGGCTCTTCTCAGCCAACCTCCCCACCCCCACCCGAAAAAAGGCCGTCAACCTCCCAAGACAGAGCTGCCTTCCCGGAGCAGCTAGACGGGGAGGGAAGGGTGGAGGAAGTGACTTTCCTCTGTCCCAGACGGAGCAGGGCCTCCTCAGAGGTGGCCCCCGTCCTGCCCGCGGCCTCCGAGCACGTTCACACGAACAGGAAATGTCTTGAGAAGATCAGGGTTTCCAAACCCTCACGCAGACCTTTTCCCGGGGCGGGGAGGAAGGGGGTTTCTCCGTGCCAGTCCTCGAATCCAGTCCTCGGCCCAGAAAAAATCCTCATCTTTGATGAGAGAGGTGAGAAATGAACTCTGCACCATCTCAGAGGTACTCAAAGACGCGCGCGACGCCTGCCTGTGGGCCCGCGGGCTTGATTTTGGAGAGAGGGGCCACCCACCCACCGCTGCCCCTCACTCGGCTCGGAGGCTGAGTCCTGGCAGGACTTAAATGTTGCTAATCTCAACAGGAAATCCCAGGCAGGCGGGCCAAGTTTAGGCATTTGGCCGTTTCGTGGTTAAGACGTTGAACTTGACGGCTGGAAGGTCGGCAGGGCAGCGGTTCTGCTGCACGACGGAGTGAGCTCCCGTTTCTGTCTCAGCTCCGGCCAATCTAGCAGTTCGAAAGCGCGAAACTGCAGGTAGATAAATAGGTTCCACTTGGGCGGGAAAGGTAGCAAGGGGGAAACGCACTAAAAGACCCGAGACCGCGCTGCTTTGCCCGCCCAAGGCGGCCTTTCCCTCGGGCTCGCCTCCCCCAGGTGCGCTCCGGGCCTCCGGCGCGACCTCTCCCTCCGAAGGGAGCAAAAGGCCAGGCAGGCAGCGCCCCAAAAGTCACAGGGCCTCGGGGCTTATCATTGTCAGGGGTGGACCGGTGGGGCTTCGAGGGCTGCCTCTTCCTCTCTCGCCAGAAGCTCGCTCGTTAGCTGGAAGGCTGGCAAGTCGCAGGTCGAGACCCGGGTACTGGAGGACGGATTGAGCGCCCGTCTCTGTCCCAGCTCTTGGGGACATGAAAGGAACCTCATTCAGGCATTCCTTGAGCAGAGTTTCTTCCGCAAAAAATCCTTTCAAGTCGTCGGAATAATTTCTGACACGAAATAAGGGTTACCTCAACGGGGCGGCCTGTCACGCCCTTCCAAAGAGGCACCCTCCTTCGCCCCAAGGGCCGGCGAAAGGGTCGAGCCTGGACGGGGGTCTCGGGGGAGGGGGGCAGCCCAGGCCCCTCAAAACACATCTGGCGAGAAGGGGGTCTGGCCCACCCCTGTCAGGGGAGCCCCTCTGCTGCTTTGCAGGAACCAGGTAGCAGGGGGTGGGGGGCAGGACCCACCCACCACGCTCCGGAGAAGCTCCAAGGGTGGAGGGGAGCTGAGCCGCGGGGCAGCGGTCAGAGGCCTTCCATCCACAGGCCTGGCCGGAGCAAGTAACTTTGCTCAGCTGCCCATGGGAGGGCCTTTACTTCCGAGGAAGCAGGTGGAGGAGAGCTCCCCTGGGCTGCTTTGCCGTGTTGTTGTTCAGTCATTTAGTCAGTCCGACCCTTTGCAACCCCATGTACCACCGCACGCCAAGTACCCCATCCTCCCCTATCCTCCACAGTCCACTCAGCTCTACTCCCATTGTGTCAACAATGCCATCTAACCATCTCATCATATGCGGGCCCCCTTCTCCTTTTGCCTTCCATCTTTCCCAGCATCAAGGCCTTCTCCAGTGAGTCCTCTCTTCTCATTTGGTGGCCAAAGTACTTTAGCTTCATCTTCAATATTTGCCCTTCCAAGGAGCAGTCAGGGTTGATTTTCTTCAGGATCAACTTATTTGATCTCTTTGCTGTCCAGGGGACTCTCAAAATCCTCCTCCAGCACCACATGTCAAAGGTGTCTCTATTCTTCTTCGCTCAGCCTTCCTTATGGTCCAGCTTTGGGTGAGCCAAGCTCTAGTCCTTTACCTCAGTTTTCCATCTGTAAAATGGCCTCCAGCTCATCCAGACGATCCCTGCCCATCGTCCCTTCCCATCTTTTAATGCCTGAGTTAAGCTTGCCTTGTCAGCTGGAAGGCCAACAAGTGGGCAGTTTGAGACCTGGGTACTGCATAACGGATTGAGCGCCTGTTGCTGTCCCAGCTCTTAGGGACATGAAAGGAGCCTCATTTGGGCATCCCCTGAGTAGAGTTTCTTCCTCAAAAATCCTTTCAACCCAGACTAATTTCTGACATGAAATAATTATTATTACCTAAAGGCAGAAAGGGTTTGTGGGGAAGGCTTGGAAGGCCAAGAGACAGTGCTTGAGCCTGCCTTCCCTCATGCTGCAATCATGCGACCCAACCCATTCGGTCCATTAACCTGTGCAAAATGGGTCCATAAGCTGCTGCATCCTGTTTAGATCCTGCTGCCAGAGGAAAAGGAGAGGAAACCTTGTCAGCCACTTTTTCTCCTGCAGAGCCTGCCTTAGAGGAGCTACGCCTTGCCTTCTGGCTAGAAAAGGGAGGCTCAGGGTGGTTTTAATACCAAACTGAGCCAGTGATCAACAGTCTGATGAATGCAGAAACCATACAAGGAAAAGGACATGGATGGGTTGGGATCAGACAGAGAACTGCTGCTTTTTGAGGAAGTTAACTTAAAGCCAAAGATTTGAGAACATTCACTGCTAATGGACCTGATGTCATTTTAGTGTCTTGCACGGAAGACAAAGAAGGAGTCGCAATGAGGACTAACACAGGTTTATTGGTTGGTGATCAGAACGAACATGTGGTAATGGCGGAGGTACATCACATTATATACTGTCTTACAACACATTTGAATCTTGTAGCACGGTAGCTCATTGGCCGCTACCTGTGGGGGCGTTGACTTGGGGCACGCCCCCTCTCCGTACTTCTTGATCGTGCGGGGTACTTCTTGATCGTGTGGGGAAGTTCCCGCGGCTGTCCGTGATTTGGGGAAATGAACCATGTGAGTATGAACGCTCGCGGCTGCCCTTTATGGGCGGCTCGCTCGCGTTCCTTTAACAGCTGTGCTACATTGTGATATGGGGCTGGTTACATTCATTTCCTTAAAGCAACAGTGTCCATGCGTACACAACATCCCTCCCCCCTAGGATGGGACGAAGTCCCTTAACCATTGTGGCTTGCCGCACATGCGTCTGGGGCGTGCGGCCGCTTGCCCTAACACAGGGGAGCCCGTGGCTCCAGGTTCCGCGCGGTCTCGTCCTGCAATGCAAAGTGGGGACCCGCTAGTGGTTCTGTTGTGAGGCTGCGTTGACCTTGCCTGTGGGGACGGGAATGGAATGAACAGTTGGGAAGTGAACCCTTGCCTACTGCCAGTAGAGCCCGGGGACCCACCTAGCACGAACTTCGGAACTGACGATGAGACTCTCGTGGACCCGCTATCTCCCGCTGCCTGTTCGGGGGTTTGGGGATTTGAGGCTGGCGAGATTTCGCTGGTCGCCTGTCTTTGTGGCGTTTGCCTTTTGGGGACCGGGACTATGGTGTACTCTAGCATGCCCGAGCTTTGGGGACGTGATGTACCAGGGGCTGAACTGAAACCCCTCTTCTCGCTAGGACGGGTGGGGGACCACTCCGCTAACTCCCCCTGGAACGGGAAATTATAATCATCTTCATATGCGGGGACAAACTCATTCCTCTCTTTCAAAGTGTTCTCGGACGCCTCCGTGTCTCCCCCTTGGGTAATGCGGGTGGGGGAGGACCCTAACGCTGATTCCCCCTCACTAGTGACTCGCCTTCGGAGCTGATCGGCGTGCCGTCTCCATGTTAGCCCTGAGTTCGTCTCGACCCTGTAGGAGACTGGCCCCGTTTGCTCGATGATTGTCCCCGGCACCCACGCTGGCCCCGAGGCCGCGTAGTTCCTGCAATGAACCGGGTCCCCTGTGGAAAAGTTCTTGGAGCTCCCCCCCCCTAAATTTATATTTCTCCCCTCATCCTCCACCCTGGACGGATCCATCCGGTCAAACAGCGTTGCCGGGCGCCTCTTCATAAGCAGCTCGGCCGGGGAGAACCCTGAAGCTAGGGGGTGGTCCTGTAGGTGATTAGGAACTGGCACAGGTGTAGGTTCAGGTCGCCGGGACCCATGCGCCGCAGTGCGTCTTTCGTAGTGCGCACTTGGCGCTCTACCTGACCGTTTGTGGCGGGGTGGAATGGGGCAGCAGTAATGTGTCTGATTGCGTTCCTCTCCATGAAGGTTTGGAACTCGGTCGACGTGAAGCAACTTGCGTTGTCGCTCACGAGGACGTCTGGCAGGCCGAAGCAAGCAAAGAGCTTGCGCAACTGCTTTATGGTTGTCGCGGAGGAGGTGCTGCTCACGGGGATTACCTCCAACCACTTGGAGTAGGAGTCGACAACCAGTAGGAACGTGGCCCCGCGGAAGGGCCCCGCGAAGTCGACATGGATACGGGACCACGGCCCGCGGGCTGTGTCCCACTCTCTATGGGGTAATCGGGACTCCTCGGGCCGGGAGCTCTGGCAGCTCTCGCACGTGCCCACTAGACGCTCTATGTCAGCGTCTATCTGTGGCCACCAAAAGAAACTTCTGGCTAGGGCTTTGGACCGCACGATCCCCGGGTGACTGGTGTGTAGTAACTTCAGTACCCTTGCCCTTAATTTCTCTGGGATAATCACCCACTGGCCCCAGAGTAGACAGCCCCTTTCCAGGGAAAGTTCCACCCTGCGCCTGCAGAACGGTTTGAACGGTTCCTCTGGGGGAGTAGTGGGCCACCCCTTTTTCACCCATGAGCTAACCTGGGCTAGGATCTTGTCGGCCGCCGTGGCTTTGGCGAGGTCGGCCGGGACAATGGGGGGTGAGTCGAGGGACTCGATTAACATGACCTGGTGGTCCTGCTCTACCTCGCATGCGGAATCCCCCAAGTTAGGGAGGGGAGATCGGGACAGGGCATCTGCATGGGAGATCTCCTTCCCTGGGCGGTAGACTAACTCGTATTGGTAGGCGTTGAGGAATATGGCCCAACGCAACATCCTGGGGGAGAGAATTTGGGGGGTAGATTTGCCGGTAGTGAAGATCCCCAGAAGCGGCTTGTGATCAGTCACTACCGTAAACTCGCGGCCGTATAGAAAATCATGAAACTTTTTGGTCCCTGCAATTATGGCCAGTGCCTCCCTGTCTGTCTGCGCGTAATTGCGCTCAGCCTTCGAAAGGGACCTGGAGTAGTAAGCCACCGGGGCCTCCCGCCCGCTCTCTAACACGTGGCACAGGACCGCCCCCACCCCCACCGGGGACGCATCACATACCAGAACCACTGGCCTCCTAGGGTCAAAATGAGTCAGGACCGCGTCTGAGGAGAGGAGTGATTTTAACTCTCGGAAGGCTCTCTCTTGTTTGTCCCCCCACCGCCAAACCACGTCCTTTTTTAGCAAGGCGTGCAGTGGCTCCGCAACCGATGCCTTCCTAGGCAGGAACGAGTGATAGAAGTTAAGGAGCCCCAGAAACGACTGCAGCTCCGGTTTTGCGGTGGGGCGAGGGGCGTTCTGTACGGCTGCAACCTTGGACTCTGAGGGCCTGATCCCCTCTGGGGTTACCTTGAACCCTAGGAACTCAACCTCCCTCGCAAAAAACACACACTTGTCCTTCCTTAGCCGAAGTCCCGCTTTCTCGAAAACTGAGAGGACCCCATCTAGTCTTTTAGCTAATTCTACCTCACTCCCCGCTGTTATCAGCACATCGTCGAAGTATGGTAGAACTCCTGGAAGCCCCTTTAAAAGGCGTTCCACGAGGGATTGGAAGATCCCGGGGGCCGAGTTCACGCCGAACTGAAGGCGCGTTACCTTAAATGCCCCCTTATGCGTTACTATGGTCTGCGCAGCGGCAGCGGCTGGGGTCACTGAAAGTTGCTGATAGGCCTGGGCTAGGTCTAACTTGGCGAAACACCTCCCCCCATGGAGTGTGGCCAGCAGGTGGCTGACCACGGGCACTGGGTATGCATTTGGCCGAATGGCCTTATTGATCGTACATTTATAGTCCGCACAAATCCTGACCTCCCCGTTTGGTTTAAGGGCCGTAACAATCGGCGTCTCCCACTCTGCCGAATCAACTGGAACCAAAATCCCCTGCCCCACCAATTTGTCCAGTTCCGCCTCGATCTTGTCCTTGAGTGCGAAGGGCACCCTCCTCGGCTTAAGGCGGATGGGCCGGATTTCTGGGTCCAACTCGAATGAAACTGGGGGCCCCCTGTAAGTCCCGAGCCCCTTTTTAAAAACGTCCGGGTGCGCATTGCAAACGTCCTGCATTGGGTCAGTCTCTATGGCATGGATGCCGGACAGTTCTATTCCCAGGGGAGCAAACCACTGCGTTCCTAGGAGGCAACACTTCCCCCCCTTGAGGACCACTAGGGGCAGCCTTTCGGAGAAATTCTTGAACTTCACCTTGAATTTCCCCACCCCCAACACTGGGATCCCGTTTCCCTGTACGTCCCGCAGATGGGACCGCATGGCCCGCAACTTGGGCCGCGCCTCTGGGGGGATGCGCAAGTACTCCCTCTGGGACAGTATGGAGTATGATGACCCTGAGTCTATCTCCATTTTTACGGGGCGCCCCTGCAACTGTACCTCCACGTAGAATCGCCGGTGCTCCAGGGCCACGCGGTGCACGCCGTCCTCGCCGTGAATGGTGGACACCTTCCTGGAACCGGCCGCCTTCCGCTGGTGGTGCTGGGGATGGCTGGAACTGCCTTTGCTCTCGGATCGCCCGCGCCTGCAAACTCGGGCGATGTGCCCCTTTCGACCGCAATTGTGGCACTCGGCCTTGCGGAAGGGACACCTCGTGCGGTCGTGGGCCGCGCCACAGCCGTCGCAGCGGCGGTCCTGCCGCTCTCGGTCTTGCCGCCGCTCCCCGCGCTTCCTTACTCTCTGGACGCCGTCGCCCTCGCTGGTGTAGGAGTCCGCCGTTACGGACGAGTCGTCGGAGGTCTCTGGAGTGCCGGCGGGCGACCTAGGTGCCCGCCAGGCTGCCTTTGCTGGAGTCCGCCGTGCCGCTTGAACGGGGGACTTGGCCCGCTCGGACGCTGTGCTGCGGGCCTTGAACACCTTGACCCCGCTCCTGGCCGCCTCGGCCGCTTGCGCCTCTCGCAACACCTCATTGAACGAGAGGTGCTCGTCGCGGGTCATGAGCTTCCGTTGTAGCTCCTCGTCCCGCAGGCCGCACAGCAGGCGGTCTCGCAGAGCCTGGTTCAGGTCGTCCCACTTGCAGTGCACGGCCGCCAGTCGAAGGGCCGCTGCGTAGTCGGACACGGACTCGCCTGAACGCTGGTCCCGCCGATGGAACGCGACCCGGGCCGGAAAGATTGACACGGGCGGCTGGAAATGTGCCCTCAGCAGCTCCAGGAGTTGGTCGATAGGCACTGCTTCAACCTTCTTTGGCGCCACCAAGTTCATGAGAATGCGCAGCGTGGCCGGTCCCACCTGGGCCAGGAAATGGGAGCGTATCAACGCGTCGTCGTCGATGCCGGCTGCTTCCATCGCGTGCCGAAACTGGCACTCGTAGAGCTCCCACTGGTCAGGCTCGCTGACGTCGAAATGGTACGTCTTGACTCTGGGATTCGCCATATCCCACCTTCGTCGCCAATTTAGTGTCTTGCACGGAAGACAAAGAAGGAGTCGCAATGAGGACTAACACAGGTTTATTGGTTGGTGATCAGAACGAACATGTGGTAATGGCGGAGGTACATCACATTATATACTGTCTTACAACACATTTGAATCTTGTAGCACGGTAGCTCATTGGCCGCTACCTGTGGGGGCGTTGACTTGGGGCACGCCCCCTCTCCGTACTTCTTGATCGTGCGGGGTACTTCTTGATCGTGTGGGGAAGTTCCCGCGGCTGTCCGTGATTTGGGGAAATGAACCATGTGAGTATGAACGCTCGCAGCTGCCCTTTATGGGCGGCTCGCTCGCGTTCCTTTAACAGCTGTGCTACATTGTGATATGGGGCTGGTTACATTCATTTCCTTAAAGCAACAGTGTCCATGCGTACACAACAGTCATGGCTTCCCCAAAACTGCCACATGGGAGTCTGTCTGTGCTAGCCCCAAAAGGAAATAGGAGGGAGAAACTTACTTTTTCAAACCACATCTCTTAGACTCTACTAGTCAGCATGGGTGGAAAACTCTGGGGCTGGTAATTCAACTCACAATCAGCACAACCTTCCTTTGTTCTGCTGAAGAAGCCAGACCTCCAGGTGATGCTTCTAGAATCATTTAGCTCAGGGGTTCTCAAGGTTTTCGCACCACGGGCTGGGCCACTTACCTCCAGATTCGCTGAGTGGGCCGGGCATATGTTCCCACATTGTAAATGCTGCTGCAAACCACGGTGGGTGCCTTTGCGCATGCATGAGCATGTTTATGGCTGTCCTAAATATTTCCGCTTCCGAGGTTTTTGCTGTGGGCCAGATGGAATGGTATTGGGGACTGGGGCCAGCCCACAGGCCGCATGTTGTGAACCCCTGATTTAAGTCTTCAGGTGCTAATGCCCTGCAACCCAAGACAACTTCAGCTCAATAGTACTTACTCTAGTCTAGAGTCAATGTGATTCCAACCATGAGGCCCTGTGACTAGTTTGATGGATTATTAACTGTCTAAGATGCTGACTGGGAGGCGGAAGGTCAGCAGTTCAATTCCCGAGTACTGCAAGACGGAATGAGCTCCCATCTTTGTCCCAGCTCCTGCCAACCTAGCAGTTCAAAAGTAAGAAATTGCAAGTAGATAAATAGGGACCACTTCAGTGGGATGGTAACAGCATTCCGTGCACTCCGGTGTCTAGTCATGCCTGCCACATGACCACGGAAACATCTGCAGAAGCAGACAGCGCTGGCTCTTCGGCTTTGAAACAGAGATGAGCACTGAACCCTAGAGTCGGATACGACTGGCTTTTGATCAAGGGAAACCTTTAAATTTTTTAATGGTTGTCCCAGCCTTGGTAACCTTTTCTACTGATCACCTGTTCATGTTACGTGTTTCTTTAAATCATAGTACATATTAACTAAAGTAAATTAGCATAATTCCCTGGTACAATGCAATACTCTAGTCAGAAGTACCTCTTACAGACACGACTGGGTTTTAAAGGTAAAGGTAAAGGTTTCCCTTGCTCGAAAGCCAGTTGTATCCGACTCTAGGGTGCAGTGCTCATCTCTGTTTCTAAGCCCAAGAGCCAGCGCAGTCTGCTTCTGCAGTCGTTTCTGTGGTCATGTGGCAGGCATGACTAGACATCGGAGCGCACAGAACGCTGTTACCTTCCCACCGAAGTGGTCCCTATTTATCTACTTGCAATTTCTTGCTTTCAAACTGCTAGGTTGGCAGGAGCTGGGATGAAGATGGGAGCTCATTTCCGTCCTGCAGTACTCGGGAATCGAACTGCTGACCTTGCGCTTCGCAGTCAGCGTCTTAGGCACTTGAGCCACTGGCTTGCAATATTATAATGTAACCAATGAAGTCTTGAATATTTAGTGGGAGAAATACTTCTCACTGCCCCTTGAGAGAAACCCCAAATGGGGCCCATGCCCCACAGGGGACTTTAATTCCCAAAAGCCTAAGTCAGTACATTGGCTGATCAGTGCTTTGGAGAACTGACTTAGGTGTCTGGGAATTGAAGTCCAAAAACCAAATTCGGGAAGCATTGCTCCAATGCATCCTTGCATGAGCTACGCTTCTCATACAAATTTGGCCTGAAATATTTTTGGTGCCCGAGGCAGAAAATCCAAATTATTGCTTCAACTCTTTCTGTTAAAATAGTATTAGCAAATATCATCGTCGTCGCCATCCGTAATTGACAACATCTTCCTTTTTTAAAAAAAGTCAATTCCGTAGGCTTTTGCTTAAATCAGTTTTTTATGTAACTCAAATCAAACCCATAGGAAAAATGAAAACTTTATGTAAATCGAAACAAACCCATAGGAAAAAGAATCTTTATGTAACTCGAAGCAAACCCATAGGAAATTGTGTAAATCGGGACATGGTTTTAGCACAAGATCATGTAAATCGAATTTTATGTAACTCGAGGCATTTGTAAGTCAGGGTTTTACTGTAGTTTTCCAGGTCTAAAGGTAGAAGTTTTCAGAAAAGCAGACACATTCCTTTGTTCCTTAGCCTGCCTGACAGAAACAAAAATAAAACCTAAAGTTAAAGACTTAACAGGTTTATTTCTGTGAGAGGTTTTGGGCATTAAAAACTGTTTCCTCATATACAGATAACATCTGATGTTAGTCTAATTGTATGTATAATCCCACCCCATCACCTGGCCACAGCAGGTAGAAAAGGGAGGGGTGTGTGTAAGCAGTAGTAATAGTTATAGAGGCTGAACACACTTAGGTACATTGGCTTTTTAACAGTGAAAGCAGAGCTGAAACTATGCATTGGTTGACAAGTTCCTCACATGCTCAGGCTGTCTTAAAGCTGGGAATTCTCCCGGGTGGAATCCCTGCTATTAGTTTACTGCCCTATAAATGGTTTTGAATTCTATTTGCAGTTAACGCAGGCTGGTCTGAAGGGTCATAAGTGCTGAAATCAAAGCTGTCTGGATGGCACCAAGTTGGAAACTCTAGTTCTGTAATTTCTGGCTATTGTAATCCATTATAGTCTTCAGCCCCTAGTTGGGAAGCTTCCCCCCTCCATTTTTTAAAACTTCTACCAGTTCTCAGATGTGACTAATTTTTGGATATTTTAAAGAACTTTTAATATCCAATGTTGAAAATGTTTTCCTTGGGAGTACGTCCAGTTAAAGCCAATTCTGTGTTAAAGAAGCCGCTGTGGGCTATTTTTCTGGCATTCTTGTATTTTTATTCCTAATTAGTATAAAGGTTTGAATTAAAAGATGCTTTACAGTAGGGGTGGCCAACCTTTTTCCATCACAGGCCTGACCATGCCCCCAGACAGCATCGTTGCCCCCCCCCCCAGAAGCGGGCACATTTACAGCTGACGTAAATGTGCCCACGCCCACATTTACACCAGCCATGGGTGTGTATGTGCATGTATTGGTGTGTTTTACGGATGACGTAAACACACCTGCTTTCACTTCTGGATGTGGCGGAGGCAGCAACAGGCCGGATGGGATAGTGTTGGGGCCAGCCTGGAGGCCATAGGTTGGGAGCCCCTTCTTTACAGTTTTAAGACTGACCAGGGGTAACATAATAGTCATCATTCTATTGGTGTTTTTAATTTCTGAGTGAAATGTATGTGGTTCGGCAGTGAACTGTGACTAATTAGGAAAGTGCTGGTCAGTTTCCTCTTCCTGACTGTGTGCATGAACAGTAACCTTTTAATTATTAGCAATTAGCTGCTTCGAGATTCAATCTTATCAAAGCACATTTTAATCACCAACAGGCTTGGTTTCTGGTCTAAATTGTTTGACATTTTCTTGGAGCAGAGTTGTCAGTTTTGAACAAGCTTCTGTAGTTTTGTAGTTTGCATCAATAAAACAGTCATATGATAATGCTTAAATGGGTTCAATGCTATGAGCAATTTCATTTTATATAGCAGCATCAAAGTATGTGACACATTGCAGACTTCAAGAGGGAAGGTCTCTGTTCCTAGGGATTTGAAGTCTAAAATGAACAAGAGAAACAATCAGTCCGGGGGGTG
Organism: Bradypodion ventrale; assembly: GCA_035047345.1. Lineage (NCBI taxonomy): Eukaryota > Metazoa > Chordata > Lepidosauria > Squamata > Chamaeleonidae > Bradypodion > Bradypodion ventrale. The sequence continues at coordinate 439,797,918 of JAWDJE010000001.1, forward strand.
GGGAGGATTCAGTACTTGCATTTTGTGTGGAATCTTGGCCAAGGTTGAAGGGAAGGGATCTAAGAGACTTCATTCCTACACTTCAAAGATAAGGTTGCCCTTGCTTGAAAGCTAGACCTGAGTACTGCAGGATGGAACGAGCGGCCGTCTCTGTCCCAGCTCCTGCCAGCCTAATAGATTGAAAGCAAGAAATTGCAAGTAGATAAATAGGGACCACTTCGGTAGGAAAAAGATCTTGGGGACATTATTATTATTATTATTATTAAGTTTTATTTCTATCCCGCTTTCCTGACACAAGTGCCACTCAAAGCGGCTTACAACATATATAAATACAATAAACAGAGCAAAATATACAATAGAATACAAAAGGCAATACACAATTAATACAATCAAAACATCAAATTATGCAAAAAATACAATACAGAATAAACAATATACAATACTGTATAATAGGAATACAATACATATAAGCATAATATCATACATAAGATGACAATTGGGGGGGAGGGGGAGGGGGAAGTCACATAATAATAATTATAACACATACATTATAAAAATTACAGAATTAACCATGAAAGGACTTTCATTTGGGTGTCTCCTGAGTGGAGTTCCTCCAGCAAAAATCCTTTCAACCCAGAATGCACCTTTGTGTGCTTCTGACACAATTTAAAAAAAAAAACCTATTTATTTTCTTGCTTTTGAACTGCTAGTTTGGCAGGAGCAGGGACAGAGATGGGAACTCACTCTGTCATGCAGTACTTGGGTCTTAAACTGCTGACCTTCCAGTCATCAAGTTCAGCGTCTTAACCACTAAGCCATCATAGTTCTCCAACCTCAAAGGAAGTAAAGTAAAGATCAGCCTTTCTCAAAAGCCCGTCATATCCGACTCTATGGTGTAGTGTTCATCTCTGTTTACAACCAAAGCACCAGCGCTTTCTGCATTTGCAGACATTTCTGTGGCCATGTGGCAGGCATGACTGAACCACAGAGTGGTTCACCGTTACCTTCCCACCAAAGTGGTACCTATTTATCTATTTGCAATTTCTTGCTTTTGAATGGCTAGGTTAGCAGGAGCAGGAACAGAGATGGGAGCTTATTCCAGCATGCAGCACTGGGGTCTTGAACTGCTGATCTTCCAGTTGTTAAATTCAGCATCTTAACCACTAAGCCAACGCAAATACTAAAATCTCAGTTGCTTAGCATGTTACATGTATTACTTTTATCCAGATGTTCAGAAGTCACCTTTGGCTGAAATCCTGTTGCTTACTGTACCAAGTTACACTAGAACAAGCCTATTTTAATCAATGGAATTTATGGAGGAGTAGTTTCATGAAGTCCCCACGATTGGGGAATCAACAACTTAATATGGTAAGCAACTGGATTTTAACTATATTGTTACAATTGAAGTTCATCCCTAGGAAAATAATTTTCTGTGCTTTTAAAATGTATAATTGTTTGCAAAAATATAATCAACCCAGAAAGACCTCAGTTGTGTACTTTCATTTTTATATCACCTGTTAAAATTATGATGATGATTATACCCTGATGGAAGTCCCTGTGTGCAGCATGTGCTAAGACTCCCCCTCCCATTTTTTTGCCCCTTCTCCCCCTCCTCTCCTGTTGGCAGTTAGAATCATGGATATTTTGACTTTGGATGTGTCACTTTTAAACAGTGCTTTTGAAGTAATATTGTGTTGTACTCAAACCATTCTCTAAAGTGGTTTGGTTCTTCTCCATCCTGTACTACTTTGCCATTTATTTATTTTTATCTCGAACACAGCTATAACAATCTAAACTTTTTTATTTCTCATGATGGAATTGAGGTATAATTTACTATGTTTTATGTATTTTGTTATGATTTCTTGGTCTTTAATTATTCACTTTATTATTTCTTCATCGATCAGCTTGTCAGCTCAAGAGATTGTTAGTATCCTGCAATAAATCCACAATTCAAATGCTCCTGCCTTTTTCTTTTATAGTAACCTGTGTTACTGCTGATGGCTTGATGCCATACAGTAGAATGTCAGCTAGTAATGGAATTCAAATGTGGTTTTTATAGCTGAAATATGCAGTCTGTCTCCGGGATCTCCATCTGATCTGGGAATGGGCTGTATAATGTTGGGAGATACCTAACAACTGTCAAATGCTTCTTTCAGTGCTGTATAGAGTGCTGAACAAGGAGGCCTGGGTTCAAATCCCCACTCACCCATAGAAACTCAAGGACTGAGAATAGCATTAGTAAAACCATTCCATCTCACTTATCAGGAAAACTGTATTAGGGTTTCTGTGAGCTGGATGTGACTTGACAGCACATAACACAACTGCAAGCAGCCCCATGGAAAAGTTAATGTGAACTCCCAAAAGTCAAGAAAAATTGGAGGGCATTTTGTTTGTTTGTAAGCTTTTGATGCATTCACAGCACAGAGTGAGGAATCTGCCGTGATGGAGGACATTTAAGACAAGCAATGTCAGGTAACTTTTTGTGCAAAATATACATCAAATTAGTCATAGCAGGCCTCTTGAGTTACAAAAGCCATCACCATCCAAAATAGTTGTGCTGGACAACACTGAACAGATACAGTATCAGCAAAGGAGGAAGATTGTTTTGCTATCATAACTTCCTGCCACAAACTTGTTGGGATAATAGCAATCTTGCATGCACTAACACTTGGTATCAGTGGGAGGCAATTTTATGGGTAATGTGATTGTTCTTTGCCACTAAATTGACTGGTAGAGTTTATTTCCCTGCCTCTGTCATTTGAGGCAAGTCCTCCCTATTCTTTCTCTGTTTTTTCCCATTTTTTCTGGGTTGAAATGATTTTTGCTGGAGGAATGCGGTATCCGCGAGCACAATTGGCATACTGTCCCTGACAGAGGCCATGTCATGTGAGCATACTCCGGGCCTCTGGGCTCCGAGGGGACAGAAATTGGGGAGCGGATTAATAGTCATAAGATTGATTCACCCATATCTGACCTGACAGGCAGTCCAAGCAGGAGGAAATTGAATGTCTAACCAAGCAGTTAGGTAGCAGGTAATATCGCACCTGCAGATTACCCCAAGCCCTAACGTCAATAGTGGCCATATTTACTCTTGTGTAAGCTAGGAACAAGGGACTTCCCCTGCCAGTGTTTGCCTTAGTTAATTAAGTTCCCCGAGAGAGATTCCCAATTAACCCGGGTAAACATGTGATGTGATTTTCTGTCAGATGACGATTCTATCACACGCTGCCTTGAATTCCTATATATGATGATGATTTTCCCTCAATAAACCACTGGTCTTCGCTCCATCTTGTCTCATGTCGTTACTTGACCAGTCTCCTCCGGGACCCAACAGCCACTTTGCGGCCCCAATCCAACATCTGGTGACCCCGAGACGTGATCCTACTCATGAGTAAGCGATCTACGCGGTCCGGTTCTACGCTAGAACCGTGTCCGATCACCCCGGAGGACAGCGCGGCAGCCCCGGTCGGAAAGCCATCCGATCGGGAAGACAGCTACGCGGCGAGGCATCTCAGAGAGGCATCCTACGGCTTGCTCCGGCTATCACGGCGGTTGCAGCACAGAAAAACGCGTTCTGCTCAGGGTCGGCTGTGAACCCCTGACAGCGCAGAGGCCACCGAGGGCCCGTGGCAGCAGCCCACGCTACGAGCTCTACCCAGAGATTCATCATGCAAAACCTATTGCCTGAACTTCAGACGCGTCGACTCATCCCGAGAAGGAGACTTCAAAGGACCGGCAGGTAATATGGGGACTTGTCCTCAGCGGCAACATCCGTCCGCTAGTCAAAGAATTCATGTAGAGGAATTCAAGGCCCTGGCCAGGGTATACCAGATAAGCATTCACAGTGGAGAACTAGCGCGACTTTTGGTGTTCTTGAGGGAACACTGCCTGCTTCACCCAGAAGTAGGCACGTTAACCCTTCAGCTTTGGGATCAGATAGGAGTCTGCATTCAGCAACCCCCGAGAGCTACAGATGGCGTAATTCGCACATGGAGCAAATGTAGGATACTCTTAGCAGAGGTAGACCCAGTCCGGATAGAGACCCAGAAACCCCCAGCGCAGTCAGAACCATCAGCCCCAATGAGTCTCTATCCGTCATTTCAGTTTAAGCAGGGCAGTGTAGGGAGCATTCCCTCAGTGACAGCTGCAGACGTCACTGAAGGAATTCATGGCATGAGAAGCCCTGGCGCTTCTCTGACAGTTAAAAGTTCCCTGCCAATTAAGAACTTCATTCAGCGCATGGGTGAGGAAGATCCATTCACGGGGAAATTGCCAGTGGCACAATTAGCGAGCACCCAGCTGCTGTGTTCAGCCTATCTGAAGGCAGACACATGTTCAGGCAGGGCTGCTCAGCACCCACTGTTCATGGAAATCTGCATGGCCCCAGGCCACGCAGGGCTCCAGAGCAGACCCATTGCCACACTCAGGCGCAGAGCAGTGCCAAAACCCCAAGGCGCCTGCTTCCAGTGTGGAAAAATGAGACACCTTAGAAGAGAATGCCAATTTAGACCAGGCAGATCTTCAAAAGTTTGTCCAAATAAGCCTAAGACCAAATGGCCACGCTGGCACTGGAGGGCGAGACAGCACCGAGATCCGGGAATCCGGCCCTCCGGCATGCATCTGGCCCAGGCTAGAAAGGAGGCAGCCATCACCCTGGCTATGCCAGAGGAACCATCCCAGCAATAGTACCCTGAGCTCTCCCAAGGCACAGGCAGAACCTACTTGTCTTGCCTCGGAGTAGCCCAGAGAAACTCACCCCTAAGTAGAAGCACCCAGATGGTTGTGATAGCCAGCTGTGTATAAGTCATCTCCTCATGTGTAGTATAGAACACTGCAGATCAGGGGAGGGATGTGCGAATGCGTAAATAAATGTGTGTATGCGTGGTGCACCACTGAATGTATGACTGCAAGAACTGTGTATGATTACAAAAGCCTTGTCTCTATGACAACAGTATGGTTGCAAAACTGTTCCTTGTGTGTAACTGCGTGGTAATGTCACTGTGAAGTATGTGTTAAACAGTTTGCACTCTGTTCATGGGCAGGAACTATTTAAAGTTTGAGAAAGCATGGTGAGCAAAACCTCTTTGCTTTGCCCAGGGCAACGAAAGCAGGAGAGTTGGGGGGGGGGGGAATCCTAACCTGCAATAGGGCAGGGTGACCCCCCTTCTTCCCTTGAGACTTTTTCTTTGTCAAAGGATTAAGCCACTCTTGGAAACCGGTTTTGCAATCCATGCCACTCAGGAAAACAGATTTTTCTTTTCAGAAGCGCGATCTGAAAACAAAAATCACTTCTATGAGTTTTCCTCACTAAATCATAAACTATGGGGCCCCTCCCTACGTCTGTGTTTCTCAAACCCCCATCTCTGTGTTTTAAGGTGTTTGAATGTCCCTTAGCGTCTTTAAGTCACATATCTCACTAGGAATGAGAGAATTGCATTGTCTTCATGTGTGTATTGTAACCTCGGTTCTCAACCCTTTAAAGTCAGGGGCCAAGTCCCGCGGCCTCAGGCAGCTCTGGAGGTCCGGACAGTCATCCTGCCCTTCCTTCACCGCACAGCCCTTCTTGGCTTGGTGGAGGTAGTGGCAGAGCAACGTGGGCCGCATCTGGCCCACCTACCCACATCTGGCCGCAGGTTGAGAATCGTTCTAACTCTCCTTCATTCTCTTAAGAATCGTTCTAACTCTCCTTCATTCTCTTAAGAAAGATACTGTTCTGGTATTTTGACTTTAATCTGTGTAAAGTAACTCACTCATTGTACCCCTTTCACAGGAAAAAGCACGTAAACACTCTTGTATATTCAGAAAATGCTTAATCGTTACCTTTTTACAGGAACAAAACTCCTCTCCAGGCCTTGAAAGTAACCAATTTGTTTCTTTCTATAGTCTTAAATTGCATTCCTTCACAGGCTCCTGAGTTAATTGCTTAACAGGAGGATCCCAGCCAGTTGTCTTAATTATCTGAATCTGATTTCATTATGATAAGGGTTATTGCATTCTCATTGTGCTAACTTCTGACTTGTCTTTCCTCCTTTCGCCATTGGAACTCCCTGCTGGAAATGTTTAATTTGTGTGTCTTTTGTGTATTGTTTCCTTACAGCTGGCACGTCATAGTTGGTTTGTTTTCAATAGTCTTAGTCGGTCATTTTAAGTATGGCACCTGGCCCACAGCACCCTCTCTATTTGAGCAGACACATTTCACAAACTCCAGAGCACAAAGGGAGGATTAGTCCCTGAGCTCCTGAGAATGTGCAGAGTGCCACTCATTAGCCAGGACTGCCTAGGACCATTTTAAGAATACAGTCAGGTCACACTTTCAATCAGATACAGGCATTTTCAGGCCACCCCTTCCTTTTTTTGCTGATAGTCTAAGCACAGGCAAAAGGCTAAGCCAGCATCTGGCACCCTTCTCACAGGAGCACAAGAATAGCTCCAGGAAATGTGCGCACGCACGCCATGGGCGGATGTGTGCAGGGAGGCCTTCATGAGAAATTTTCCCAAGGGAAGCCTGGCACGTCATGCGCCAAGGTTTGCCATAAGACCCCAGACTCGTCTCGCTTCAAATGCAGACAGTCACCTTGTGTGAATTAATGTCACTGGTTCCCCTTCGGGGGGCTAGGACAGTTTTCACTTATGGGGGTCGCACATATTAGGTTCTTACCTGGCAAGAGGACCAAGCTTGGCGCACGCTCCTGACTCTTCCACAAGCGGGCAGAGTTGGCAGCCGTGAACCTCACTTTGCACACCTTTGCCAAAGAACGCTTCAACATAATTACTGACAGCCAGTATGTTAGGAATTTGCTTCACAGTCTACCGGGAGCATACATCACTCCCGCGATAGACAAAAACTTGCTGAGTTTGTTCCTCACAGCTCAATTTCACTTGCGGAGCCGCACCGAAGCGCTCTATATAGCCCACATCAGAAGCCACCAGGACTTGCCTGGTCCGATTTCTGAGGGCAATAGCAGAGCAGATGCGGCCGCAAAGGAAATTCAGCAATGGTCAGTTTGGGGAGTCTTCACAACTCCAATTCAGAGTCATGCATTCCTTCATCAGAATGCCAAAGCACTTGCAAGGCAGTTCAACCTGCCACTTTCCCAAGCCCAAGGCATAGTCCGTTCCTGTCTGCATCATGCAGGGGCGGTAGGGGGGACCTCGTGGAGGGTCAACCCACGAGGGACAGAGGCCAACCAGGTGTGGCAGATGGACGTCACACATGCCCCACATTTTGGCAGATGGCAGTACATGCACGTTTGCATTATTACCTTCTCACAGTTTGTTTGGGCAACAGCACAGAAGGGAGAAATGGTTCCCCATGTGGAGCAGCATCTCCTTTCCCACGGCCATGGGCAAACCTCAACACATGAAGTCCGATGACGCCCCAGCTTATAGCTCCAGGCAGCTGGCCACCTTCATGGCCACCTGGGATATTAAGCACACCTTTGGCGTTCCATACAATCCGCAGGGGCAAGCGATTGTGGAACGGGTCTATCGGACACTTAAGTCCTACATTGACAAACAAACAGAAAGGGGGAACAACATCCCATAGTTGCACAGCAATTGCTATCCTATAAGTGCAAAAACCAACTAACTCTTTCAGAATTTTTATCTCCCAAACAAGTCTCTTCCCCATGCAAGTCCCAGAGGCCAGAATCAGACCCGGATGCCAAGTTCAGCTACTGCAAAGGATGGCACCAGTCACTGCCTTGGATGTCATCAGCTGTCCGTCTTCCTTTATGACTTACATCTCCAAAGACATTTCTATGAACATTTTGCATACTCAGTGCTACTGCTAAGAACCGTGCTTTTCTACAAAACAAGACTTTTCCAAACTCAAGTTACACATGAAACCCCACCAAAAAGGGAAGCCTCATCTTCGAAAAGCAGCTGAATGTTCTCTATTGCTATTATTATCTGTAGTTGCTCTTTATTCATTCATGCCTTGTACAATGCTCCAGTTGGGATTTGCAAGGGACACTTGAATTTCTGTATACATAGGGTCGCATATTGTTAATAACGGCCAGCTTCCATCAAAGGAAGCCAGACCGGCCCATGTTTGCACCGGCCCATTGGTTGGAAAGATTGAGCACCCGGTAGCCGGTAATCTCCAGCCATTGTACGTTATATTCATGACTTTCACACCTCCCCATAGGTGCTAGAAAGACATTTGCACAACACAGGAAGTTGCAGAAATAGCTTAGAATTACCTTAGGAAAAACCAGTTCTGTCACAGTAAGAGATCAATGACACATCTCATTATCTTGCCTTGCTACAGAAAGCAGTCTGGATTCAGACCCACAGTTCTGAAAAACCAGGCAGCAGTCAGTATATTCAGCGTGCCAGGCTTAGCCATAGGCAACGCTCGGAGAATTGGCCAATTGGCTTGCGCTTTGGCAAGAGCCATCAACCACACCTCCTCGGCGATAGCGCTGCTTAATCAGGAGCAGACAGAGCTTCGCCATGCCATACTGGATAATCGAGCAACCATCGATTATCTCCTGTTGCTACATCATTTGGGTTGCGAGTCTGTCCATGGCATGTGTTGCTTTAATCTTACAGACAACACGCATAAGGTACAGAGCCAGCTCACGGACCTCCACACCTTGGTCAAAAACATCAAGGAGGATGCTACGTGGGGGTGGTGGAATTCGTTATGGTCGTGGTTTCCATGGGGTTGGCTTCAGACGACACTCAAGGTGATTGTGGGAGTGGTAATACTGGGCACAGCAGTGTGTTGTTTCGTGCAATGTATTCCCTCACTGATATCGAGATGTCCCCCATGGAAGGAACCCCGAAATGTCATCCCCCCACGCCAGCTGATGCCACTCCTGCGCAGGGCCGTCTGTCAGGTCCAATCTAACAAGAAAAGGGGGAGTGCGGTATCCGCGAGCACAATTGGCATACTGTCCCTGACAGAGGCCATGTCATGTGAGCACACTCCGGGCCTCTGGGCTCCGAGGAGACAGAAATTGGGGAGCGGATTAATAGTCATAAGATTGATTCACCCATATCTGAACTGACAGGTAGTCCAAGCAGGAGGAAATTGAATGTCTAACCAAGCGGTTAGGTAGTAGGTAATATCGCACCTGCAGATTACCCCAAGCCCTAACGTCAATAGTGTTCTCAGAAAAACGGCCAAACGGTATAACTGGGTACAGACACAAAAGACCGTTGGTACTGGCAAAATTAAAATAATGATGTACTTGACTTCAGTAAAATAAAAATTGTATTAAATTCATACACATGCTTTAACAAGCTTCCTGTAATTTTTTTTCAACAGTTTAGTCCTGATTTAGTCCCTTGGGGTGGATTCATTTTTCCTGAATCCAACTTTTATAAAACTCTCATTTTTTTCAGTAATTGCAGCAGCCAATACTGCATATATTTATGGTTATGCCCATGCGGACTTAAATATGTGGGTAAATGCTCTCGCAAACTGAAAATTCGATTGACGGAACACCGCTCCAGGATTAGGGGGCAGGTGGAGCAAGCACCATTAGTAAATCATTATCTTGAAAAAAATCACCAGGATACAGATTTAACCTTTGTTGTTTTGGAGAAGCTGACTGTTGTGAGTGGGAGTGGGATTGATATTGAACAACTATTATTACAAAAAGAGGCATACTACATTCATAGGCTAAATACCATCCACCCCAAGGGACTAAATCAGGACTCTGATCTTTCGTGTTTTCTATAAGAAAAATCCTTCATTAAACAGGTACAGGGAGTTGCGGGGCCCTAAAGCAAGCACAGGTGCACTAACATGTGCTGATCTATTTAAGGTTAGCAACACAGAGGGAAGATAACGTCCTACAAAGAAACTGTTGAAATTAGAAGGACGCGATAGAAAAAAACTGGTAAGCTGCATTAGGTTGATAGTGTGTACCGAGTTGCATGTTTGTTTTAGGAATCAATTTATGAAACATGTTAATCTTTGTAATTTTGCAATTTTTCAAATGTGATTAATACTCCCCTGATGAAAAGTTGAAATGTCTAAAATTAACTGGCTAGACATCGGGAGTGTTCAATAATTTAAAGACATACAAGAAAGGTTTACTAGCCGAAGAGGTTTCATCCCATTTGAAATACACAAGAGGATAATTAAGTTGAAAAGAATTTATCTGTTTTTGGTTGACATTGGACTTATATTTCAAAACTGTTGAAAAAAAATTACAGGAAGCTTGTTAAAGCACGTGTATGAACTTAATACAATTTTTATTTTACTGAAGTCAAGTACATCATTATTTTCATTTCGCCAGTAATAACGTCAATAGTGGCCATATTTACTCTTGTGTAAGCTAGGAACAATGGACTTCCCCTGCCAGTGTTTGCCTTAGTTAATTAAGTTCCCCGAGAGAGATTCCCAATTAACCCGGGTAAACATGTGATGTGATTTTCTGTCAGATGACGATTCTATCACACGCTGCCTTGAATTCCTATATATGATGATGATTTTCCCTCAATAAACCACTGGTCTTCGCTCCATCTTGTCTCATGTCGTTACTTGACCAGTCTCCTCCGGGACCCAACAGCCGCTTTGCGGCCCCAATCCAACAGAGGAACTCTGCTCAGGGCTCATCTGAATGAGGCTCCTTTCATGTCTCCAAGATCTTTTCCCACCAAAGTGGTCCCTGTTTATCTACTTGCAATTCCTTGCTTTTGAACTGCTAGGTTGGCAGGTGCTGGGACAGAGACGGGTGCTCATTCTGTTATGCAGTACTCAGGTCTTGAACTGGTGACTTGCTGATTTTCCAGCTAACAAGGTGAGCTTCTTAACCACTGAGCCACTGCAGTCCCTGTACATCTATGTATCGTTGGTAGCTTCTTCTTTTCCTGACCTTTGACTAAGCACAAAGCATGGAAGTTTCCCCCACATGCTAGAGCTGGAGTGGCCAAACTTTTTGGGCCGCAGGCTGGTCACGTGGTTCCTCCAGCCGTAAAACACATCCGCAGCTGTCATAAATGTGTTTACGACAGCTGTGGGTGCATTTATAGCAGCGTTATGCACATGTGTAGGAGCATTTTACTTCTGCTTCTGGGAGTGGTGCAGACAGCAAGGGCCAGATAATTTGGCTCCATGGGCTGAATCCACCCACAGGTGGTAGTTTGGGAACCCCTGTACTAGAGACTCTTTTTTCTCTATTTTTTCTTCTACAAATGGTAAATGTAAGTAAAAGTACTTTTTCTACTTTAAATGCTTGTAGAGTAATTGTAGCATATAAAGTGTTAATTTATGTAAAGGAAACAAAGAAGGGACAGTAATGAGACTTAGATAATCTCTACATGTTTTCTGTATTGCTGTTGTTTTTCTACTTCATACTTTGCTAACTTAGAGGACTAAACCAATTAAAACTATTCAAACATGCCAATTAAAATAATATGATTTTGCCTAGAAGTATAAGGACATTTTTAAAAATAAGGGAAGCAGCAATACTGATCTGAGAAATGCTGCAAGTATCAGATCACTTCCTCAAAGTGCAACCCCCAACTAAAAGTCACTCAGTTACAAGAATAGTCACACTCAAACAGCAGTTTCAGCTCATACATTTTTGCCTCATTGCTTTCTGAAATCCTTACAGTACAAGTCTATTTCTTTTGCATGACTGTGTGCTGCTGTCTTATTTTGCAGTCATGGGACTTACTGTGATTTGCATCTGAACTGAGTTTTAAGAGCCATGCCTCTGGTATAGAACAGTGGGTTGCAGCAGCTACAGAACCAGGGGTGAGGGGTTCAAATTGTCTAGCTGAGATCACCTACTGTATGCTGATAGGGTTAAGTGCCTTACCTCTTTTGTGTCTTTGAGCAAGCTGCACAGTAGCAGAGCACCACCAGAAGGAGGGATTGATAAAGTACTTCTGATTAATTTATGTCTAGAAAACCCTGGGAGGGTCACCATAAGTCAGAGCAGACTGTAGAGCATGTAATAATTATTCTTTAGAAGCCACCTCTCCTCAGGACATGTTTGAAATCCTTTACTGGAAATCTGTTTCCTAGCTGGAGCCTCACTCTTCTGCTCCAATCAGGAGGATCTAATGTGGAAATGTGCATAATGTGGAAGCAAGATATTAAACCATGCCTTGGGAAGCAACCAAAAACAAAGCATACAAAAACACTGAAGTAACCAGGTAAAGATTTACATCAGTTGGATGGTGGGGAAAGTCGCAAAATTGCCAGTCTAAAACCTGAAACTTTTGCAGGGATAAACATTCCAACTGGATAAGCCCATACCCCCATGTATTTGTAGGTAACATTCATTAAGAAGCCAAGGTAGCTAAATTTGGCCAGAAGAAAATTTTTGAAGCACAATATGATTGTTAAGTGGTGATGATTAGGAAGGAAAGTGGTATGAGTTTGGACCACCCATGTTCTCCCACTTTCTGAATGTCTTCATGGATAGTACGATATCTTCTTATACATTATTGAACAGGTTGCTAGAATGCTTAAAGAGCCTTTTAGTTTATTTCCAAGAAGCATTAATAACATCCTATCTTAAAGCTCTGCTGGTTGTTGAGTTTAGGATGAGATACAAGCCTTTTCTACTAGCAGAAATCTTCTGTTGGAGAAGTCCTCTTCTTTTAGATGATCTCATGAATCTTTCAACAGAGGAAGTAGCCAACAGATTCCAGGTGTTGGGAAGGAAAGAGTAGTGGAGGAACACAGTTATGTCAGATCCAGTTCAGAAGCATAGTTGTAATGTCATATTAGTTCCAGGTGATTTCCAACACTGCTGGGCTGAGAATAGCTGCAGCTTCCTAGTGTTATATTACACCTCTGAAAGAGTTCCACAGGTTTGCTCCATAAAAGCACACAGTCAAGCGAGCTGTTTGAGAGTTGCTGCCAATGTAGCAGAAGTCTTTTTTTACTCAGTTATGCCAAATTTTAATACAAATCAGAAAGACATTAGGAGACCAGGCAGGGCTGAGACATTGCAGGCTTAGAACCTGCTCCATAACTATTCTTTCCCAGCCTCCTTTGGCAAAGTTTAGCTGAAGTGTAACTAGCATGAGGTCACAGGTGACTGACAAGTTCAAGCTATTTAGCTCAATTATTGACTACTCTCATTACCAAATTAAGTTCAATTTGATTCTCCTGTTTCACAAAGAATTATCTGAGGGAGGGAGAATATGAAATGGAATCAGACAATTTAAGTCGACCCCAGTATAGCATTATTTAGTTGTAAAATCATTTTTGTGATATATTCTCTCATTAATGGATATAAAGTTACTGCATCTTTCCAGTAAGATTTAGAAGTCATCTAGTTATTTCAAAAGCAAAAGGCCTAATGGGTACCATAGGAATTTTAAGGGTTTCTATAGTTTAAACATTCGTGATTTTATGTACGCCACTCGGAGTCACATGTTGATTGGGGCGGCTATACAAATTGAATAAATAAATAAAAATATTAATTAGAAGTTTCCAAAAGCTTTGTTTTTAAATAGTGAACTTCTGAATGTTGTCAGTTTTAATTTTACTTGCATTTTATGTTTCCATGCAAGGCTGGAGGCAAAGAAAAGGGAGATTTATACATGTTCTAATAAAAAATATGAAATATACATCCAATAATTCTGTTCATGTGGCATTTCCCCAATACAAAATAGAAACAAAAATTATAGGAAGGGATATTTTGAACATGGCATTGCCTGTGAAATTTCTCATAAGCATTTCTGAAGCAAATCTTCTGCCGCATCTAAAATATCTGGAGGGTTGTATTTTAATTGTTTTTACAATATTTTGATGGCTCATGTCTTACTGTAATAACCATAATGACTAGCAGCTTCTCATAGATAATCCATTGAGTCAATTGCTGAATAGTTTGACAACACTTTTGTAAATCCCATTGAGTCAAAGGGTCTTCTCTAACTAGAATTTACATTAGGATATTAATTATTGTTTCCTTGATCTTCTGCTGCTTTGGCAGGTGTCCTCTTCTGCTCCCTAGTAGGGAGCTTTCAGTAATAGCATAAGCCCTATTGAAATGTTAAAGTGCAGTTTAGGAAGCAAGTAAAGATAGGAACATACTAAATAACAATAAGCATTTTATTGAATAGAATGAGGGGGAAATGAACTCAGAAATATAAAATAAATTGTTAGTTTTTCACCATCTGAACTGCAAACAAGATTAAGACCTAATTAGAATTCTGTAGCCATTGCTAAGGGACCTTTATAACATAGCTTGCAAGCTTTGCAATGGATTCAGTTACATAAGACTCTGTAGTATGCCAAGAAAAGTTGTAAACCACTTCCTGGGAAAGGAGAAATTAGGGGGGAAATAAGTGGTTTTTTCATTTCTATAAACATTACACCATAGTAATATGCATAATACAGTTCCTAACTTTCTATGATTACACATATGTAATACCATGACTACAAATATGGAATACCATCACATCTTTCAAAATATCAGAGGAGTTAACTGAATTAATGCAATTGGTTTTGTATATTTTAGGGCACATAATAATGAAGAAAACAGCAGTCTCCTTTAGGAATCTTAATACCCCCTCCATATGTCCTATGGTAAGTGTTATAGAACTCTGATAGGCAACATCTTTGATCTGTTGGAATAAAACTGAACTTGTTTAGTATATCTCATGAGGTTGAAGGGTAGATACTGGCATGTCATCCGTGCATACATGCATCACAAACATTTTTCCAGTCAGTCTCATGAGAGCCTTCAAAACTAAATATGAAGCATTAGAAGTATCTCCAAAGGGAAAAATGATACCAAATATTTGTGCTATTTAGTCACATTGGCCTGAATACAACAGATAGTCCCAATCATAGTAGATCGATTGAAATAATGAGATTTGCATGTGTTGACTCAATAATCAACAGTTGATTCAATGGATCTAATCCAGTCAGGACCAAGAATTGAATTCAGACCACTGTGCATTTATTTAGGAAACCAGAATTACTTTGTGAAATGATGGCATTTTCTCCCTCAAGTACTATTAAATGTGAAGATTTTATCTTTTTGTGTCCTTCCAGTTAATGAAATTTCTGATCCTATCTGAGCTTCAAAAAGTAGAAGCATAAAAGCGTAACTATATTAGTTGCTTACAGAAATCATTGTCTCCCCTGTCTTATTTCAAATAAACAATGAAATTCAAAGCTTGAACAGAACAAGCACCACATGATTCTAGTAAATCCAGAAAAGAAGTGAAATGTAAACCAAGGGTTTCAGCCTTCACATGAATTGCTTTTAGTAAAACAACTGATATCATCTTGTGATGAGTACCACATTAAAAGTAAAGAATGTGAAGGAGTCAAACACTCTCTTTGTTCAAACACATAAGAACGTGCACACACTTTGATAGAATATAATGGCCAGTGTTGGGACACAGTCTGAGCAGTTGGAGGCCTTATTTATTTACTAGGCGACCCGGCCTTGTGCAGAAATTTCAAGATGGGACAATCTTCCTTCTCCAGCCATTGGCTGCCTCTGGTAGTGTCTTCATTTCTCAAGTACTGACAGAAAACTTTGGGAACTTCCCATATTTATGGATATTCCCTCTTCTCCACAAATTAGTCCCTTCAGCCCTGACAAAATGGTGTACAAAAAGCTGCAGTTATTGAATCCATTCTGACATGAGACAGAGGAAGGAATCCCCCCCCCCCAAAAAAAAAAAATTTTTTTAGGATAGAGTCGCCTTCCCCTGACTATATAATAATTTCATGTCAGAAATTATTCTGGGTTGAAAGGATTTTTGTGGAAGAAACTTCACTCAGGGAACACCCGAATGAGGCTCCTTTCATGTTCCCAAGAGCTGGGACAGGGACAGGTGCTCAATCCATCATGCAGTACCCAGGTTCTTTAACTGCTGATTTTCTAGCCTTCCAGCTAACGAGGCAAGCTTCTTAACCACTGAGCCACCACACCCCTGAGTTTCCCTGACTGAAGGAACTGTAATGTTGACATTGCATTTACTGCTTTCATTAGCCAGAGTATTACACTCCAGAAAGCTGGCTACTGATTCAGCCACTTAATATCACTGACTAACACTGGCAAAATTTTGTGAATGGAACTGGAGGCTGTAATTACTGTAAATTGTACAAACTCAACATTACTCTCCAGCCAAACCCTTTTCTCCAATAATTCTTTTGCTCTCCCAAGGCCAGAGAGAAGGAGAGAATGAAGAAGTAGAAACAGACCCAAGTGTTGGTGGAACAGAATTTGTCAGAATGTTATTGGCTACAGCTTGGAAATTACTTTGACAGCCTAAGGCCGTGATGGTGAACCTTGGCACTCTAGATATTCTTGGAATTTAATTCCCAGAATCCCAAGCACTCTGTGAATCCACATGAATGGATTTACTGTAATTCATCCGGCCCACGTTGCCCTCATCGCTCCTGGAAGCAGAAGTAAAACGCATCCGTATGGAGGAAGGGTTAACCCGGAAGAGTTTTAACCATACGAGTGTGTTTTACTTCCGCTTCCACGAACAATGAAGGCAGCATGGGCTGGATAAATCACAGTAAATCCATTTGTGTGGAATCACAGTGTGCTTGGGCTTCTGGGAATTGAATTCCAAGAACATCTGGAGTGCCAAGGTTCACCATCAAGGGCATAAGGCATGATCTATATATTGGGTTGGGTGGTCCAGTTGCCATGCACTGTCACTGCTTCCCAAAATATATCTTGGGAGTTATTTGGAGTAGCAGGATAAGTGACCTATCCAGTGGTGTCCTTTCTGTATGTGTGCTCCCCTCTAAAACTAATCTTGCCCTACCACTCTTCAAAGCTCTGACAGCTTCCTACCACGTGCGGTAGCTTTGCGCTAAAAGGGGTCCACTGCCATTGCTAAAGGAAGGCAAAAATCCAGTGGGCTGAGCTCATTGAACTTTCTGGGTGACAGTAACAGTACTTCTCAGCTCCTGGTTAAAAGTATTTCCACAGCAATGCAGGCATTACTGTGAGGGTGTGAGGGGGAAGCACATGTGAGTATAAGAAGCAGGTTACCTAGTGAGGTAGTATGCCTGCAAAACAGCTGAAGGCTCCTCAACATATTACCCACCCTTCCAAGTCAACATAGCTTCTGATTAATTGATGAGGGCCACTCAAAACTTTCATTGTTGAAATTTTGGAAGTGGTAACCGTGTTAGTCTATATCAGAGAATCAACAACAAAAAAGGGACAAAAAACATTGTGGCACCTTAAAGACTAACTCCTATATTTTAATGTGAGCTTTTGTGGATCAAGTCCACTTCGTCAGATCAAGTATACACATCAAGTACAGAGGCACAGAATCATTGGCAAATGTGTAATGCCACAATGTTTGTTTTGCATCCATCCTTTGGATGTGATACATCAGCTTGCACTAGCAAGTTTGTATAACAATCGGGGATTTTCCATTATTGCTAGTTGTAAAATGCTACAATGTCACTTTTCTGGCCAACCATAGTGTGAATGGGGGATGGTATCGCACAGCCTGCTGCTTTTTCACATTCATTTCTAAGGAAGGGAGTCTGAATGTTTGAGACTTTCATTGATAATTTTCCTGTCCTGTACATGTCTTTTTTTCTGTTTGGTTTTGTTTAATCTCTGATGTGAAAGCTTCCAGAAAGCTTCATGCCCCCCTGCCAGCTAGAACCATGTTTACCTCTTTTTGTGTCTTGCACGGAAGACAAAGAAGGAGTCGCAGGAAGGACTAACACAGGTTTATTCATTGATGGTCAGCATGAACATGTGGTAATGGCGGAGATACCTCACATTATATACAGTAGTACAATACATTTGAATCTTGCTGCATGGTAGCTCATTGGCTGCTACCGGCGTGACGTCGTCCGGGTCACGCCCATCTTCAGTGGTGGATCAGTAGTAGTTTGCTATTGCGGGGAGTTCCCGCGGCTGCAGGTGATTTGAGGAATGGGAACCATGTGAGTTGAACACTCGCAGCTGCCCTCTATGGGCAGCTTGCTCGCGTTCCTTTAACAGCTGGGCTACATTGTAATTGTGGTCAGGTTACATTCATACATTTCTTAAAGTAGCATTGTACATACATAACATCCCTCCCCCCTAGGATGGGACGAAGTCCCTCAACCATTGTGGCTTGCCGCACGTGCGCCTGGGGCGTGTGGCCGCTTGACTTAACACAGGGGAGCCGGAGGCTCCTGGTTCCACGGAATCGTGCCCTGCAATGGAAAGGGGGGACTCATTAGTGGCTTGGTGTGGCGTCTGCAGTAACCTTGCATTGGGGGACGGGAATGGAATGAACAGTTGGGAAGTGAATCCCTGCCTACCACTTGAGGAGTTTGGGGACCCCCCCCCCCAGTACGAGTCTCGGGACCGACGAAGAGGCCCTCGTGGCCTCGCCACCCCCCGTTACCTATCCGGGAGTTCTAGAGACTGTGGTGGGCGGACTCACCCCTGTTGCCTGTCTTGGGGGTGTTGGTCTCCGGGGAGCTGGGGCTATGGTATACTCTAAAACAAAAGGGCTAGGGGGACTGGAAGTACCAGGGGCTGAACTGAAACCCCTCTTCTCGCTAGGACGGGTGGGGGACCACTCCGCTACACCCCCCTGGTACTGCAACTCATAATCATCATCAAACTGATCCCTCTCTTTGAAAGTATCCTCCTCTGTGGTCGGGAACCCAGGATATGTATTTTTATCCGCGGGTTCCGCCGTGTCTCCCCCTTGGGTAATGCGGGTGGGGGAGGACCCTAATGCTGATTCCCCCTCACCGGTGACCCACCTTCTGAGTTGGTCGGCGTGCCTTCTCCAGAGTAGACCTGAACTAGTCTCGACCCTGTAGGATACCGGCCCCGTTTGCTCGACAATTGTCCCTGGTACCCACGCTGGCCCCGAGGCCGCGTAGTTCCTGCAGTGAACCGGGTCCCCTACCGAAAAACTTTTAGAGCTCTCTCCCCCTATGCTTATATTTCTCCCTTCATCCTCCACCCTGGATGGATCCATCCGGTCAAAAAGTGTTACCGGACGCCTCCTCATGAGGAGTTCGGCTGGGGAAAAACCTGAAGCTAAGGGGGTTGTCCTGTAGCAGATGAGGAACTGGCACAGATGCAGGTTCAACTCACCGGGACCCATGCGCTGCAGTGCGTCTTTTGTAGTGCGCACTTGGCGCTCTACCTGACTGTTTGTGCCGGGGTGGAACGGGGCAGCGGTTATGTGCCTGACGGTGTTCCTCTCCATAAACGTCTTGAACTCTGCCGACGTGAAGGTACTAGTGTTATCGCTAACAAGGACGTCTGGCAGGCCGAAGCAGGCAAAGAGCTTGCACAACTGTTTAATGGTTGCGGCAGAGGAAGTGCTGTTCATGGGAATTACCTCCAACCACTTGGAGTAGGAGTCGACTACCAGTAGGAACATGGACCCGCGGAAAGGGCCAGCGAAGTCGACATGGGTCCGGGACCATGGCCCGCGGGCCGTATCCCATTCCCTATGGGGTAACCAGGACTCCTCGGGCCGAGAGCTCTGGTAGCTCTCGCACGTGCCCACTAAGCGTTCTATGTCCCCGTCTATCTGGGGCCACCAAAAGAAACTCCTGGCCAGAGCCTTGGAGCGCACGATCCCGGGGTGGCTGGTATGCAGTAGCCTCAGCACCTTGGCCCTCAGCTTCTCTGGGATAACTACCCGCTGGCCCCAGAGTAAGCAGCCCCTTTCCAGGGAAAGCTCCACTTTGCGCCTGAAAAACGGCTTGAACTGCTCCTCGGGGGGAGAAATGGGCCACCCTTTCCTAACCCAGGAACTAACTTGGGCCAGTATCTTGACGGCCGCCGTGGCCTTGGCGAGGTCGGCCGGGACAATTGGGGGTGAGTTGAGAGACTCAATCAGCAGGACTTGGTGTTCCTCCTCCACCTCGCATGTAGGGTCCCCTAAACTAGGGAGAGGGGATTGGGACAGGGCGTCCGCATGTGAGATCTCCTTCCCTGGGCGATAGACCAGCTCATACTGGTAGGCGTTGAGGAAAATGGTCCAACGCAGCATCCTGGGGGATAAAATTTGCGGGGTGGGTTTGCCGGTAGTGAAGATCCCCAAAAGCGGCTTGTGATCCGTCACCACCGTAAACTCGCGGCCGTATAGGAAATCGTGGAACTTCTTTGTTCCCGCAATTATGGCTAGGGCCTCCCTATCTGTTTGTGCGTAATTGCGCCCTGCCTTCGAGAGGGACCTTGAGTAGTACACCACCGGGGCTTCCCTCCCGCTCTCCAACACGTGGCACAGGACCACCCCCACCCCCACCGGGGACGCATCGCAGACTAGTACCACTGGCTTTTTCGGATCGAAGTGGGTCAGGACAGCATCCGAAGATAGGAGTGACTTGAGCTCTTTGAATGCTCTCTCCTGCTTGTCCCCTCACCGCCAAACCGCATCCTTCTTAAGTAACGCATGCAGTGGCTCCGCAACCGATGCCTTCCGAGGCAGGAAGGAGTGATAGAAATTTAGGAGCCCTAGAAATGACTGCAGCTCCGGTTTCGCGGTGGGGCGTGGGGCATCTCTCACGGCCGCAACCTTGGACTCGGAGGGTTTGATTCCGTCCGGGGTTACCTTAAACCCTAGAAACTCTACCTCCCTCGCAAAGAATACGCACTTGTCCCTCCTCAATCGAAGTCCTGCCCTCTCGAACACTGAGAGAACCCCATCTAGCCTCTTGGCTAACTCTGATTCGCTCCCCGCTGTTATCAACACGTCGTCGAAGTATGGGAGGACACCTGGAGGCCCCTTTAAAAGGCGTTCCACGAGGGACTGGAAGATTCCGGGGGCCGAATTCACGCCAAACTGAAGGCGCGTTACCTTAAACGCCCCCTTGTGCGTTACGATCGTTTGCGTGGCAGCAGCAGCCGGGGTTACAGAGAGCTGCTGGTACGCCTGGGCCAGATCTAGCTTGGCGAAACACCTCCCCCCATGTAACGTGGCCAGCAAATGGCTGACCACGGGCACCGGGTATGCATTTGGCCGAATGGCCTTATTTATCGTACATTTATAGTCCGCACAAATCCTGACCTCCCCATTTGACTTGAGGGCTGTAACAATCGGCGTTTCCCACTCCGCCGAGTCAACTGGAACCAAAATCCCCTGCCCCACCAACTTGTCCAGTTCCGCCTCGATCTTGTCCTTGAGGGCGAAGGGCACTCTCCTTGGCTTTAGGCAGATGGGCCGGATTTCTGGGTCCAGCTCAAAGGAAACCGGGGGCCCCTTGTATTTCCTGAGCCCATTCTTGAAAACGTCCGGGTGTGCGTCGCACACGTCCCGCATTGGGTCAGTCTCGATGGCGTTAATGCCGGACAGCTCGATCCCCAGGGGAGCAAACCACTGCGTTCCCAAAAGGCAGCACCTCCCCCCTTTGAGGACCACTAGGGGCAGTTTCTCAGAGTAGTTCTTGAACTTCACCTTGAAGTTCCCCACCCCCAACACCGGGATCCCATTTCCCTGCACGTCCCGTAGATTGGATCTCATGGCCCGCAGTTTGGGCCGCTTCTCTGGGGGAATGCGCATAAACTCTTTTTGGGACAGGATGGAATAAGATGACCCCGAGTCTATCTCCATCCTCACTGGGACCCCCTGCAACAGTACCTCTATGAAAAACCGCCGGTGCTCCAGGCCCACGCGGTTCACGCCTTCCTCGCTGTAGCCGGCTGAGACCTTCCTGGTGCCGGCCGCCTTTCGTTGGTGCGTCTGGGGATGGCTGGAACTGCCCTTGTCCTCGACTCGCCCGCGCCTGCATACTCGGGCGATGTGTCCCTTTCGGCCGCAGTTGTGGCACTCGGCCTTTCGGAACGGGCACCTCGTGCGGTTGTGGGCCGCCCCACAACCATCGCAGCGGCGGTCCTGCCATTCACGGGTCTGCCGCTTCTCACCTCGCTTCTTGATCCTCTGGACGTCGTCGTCCTCACTGGAGTAGGGGTCCGCGGTAGTGGACGACTCCTCGGACGACGTTGGTGCGCCGGCGGGCTGCTTGGGGGCCTGCCAGGCCATCTTCGCTGGTGTCCGCCGGGCCGCCTGTACTGGTGACTTGGCCCTCTCGGACGTGGCCCCTCGGGACTTGAACAGCCAGACTCCGCTCCTTGCCTCCTCGGCTGCTTGGGCCTCCCGCAGTACCTCGTTGAATGTGAGGTGATGGTCGCGGGTCATGAGCCTCCTCTGAAGCTCCTCGTCCCTCAAACCACACAGCATGCGGTCACGGAGGGCCTGGTCGAGGTCGTCCCACTGGCAATGCACTGCTGCAAGCCTGAGGGCCGCCGCATAGGCGGACACTGATTCGCCCGGTCGCTGGTCTCGCCTGTGGAATGCGACCCGGGCTGGGAAAATCGAGACGGGCGGCTGGAAATGCTCACGCAGTCTCTCCAGGATACGGTCGATGGGCACCTCGTCCACCTTCCGGGGGGCCACCAGGGTCATCAGGATCCGCAGCGTGGCCGGCCCTACCTGAGCCAGGAAGTGGGAGCGCATCTTCGCGTCGTCGTCGACACCTGCAGCTTCCATGGCATGCCGAAACTGGCACTCGTAGAGCTCCCATTGTTCGGGCTCGCTGACATCGAACTGGTACGGCTTGACCTTGGGATTCGCCATCGATCCCACCTTCGTCGCCAATTTTGTGTCTTGCACGGAAGACAAAGAAGGAGTCGCAGGAAGGACTAACACAGGTTTATTCATTGATGGTCAGCATGAACATGTGGTAATGGCGGAGATACCTCACATTATATACAGTAGTACAATACATTTGAATCTTGCTGCATGGTAGCTCATTGGCTGCTACCGGCGTGACGTCGTCCGGGTCACGCCCATCTTAAGTGGTGGATCAGTAGTAGTTTGCTATTGCGGGGAGTTCCCGCAGCTGCAGGTGATTTGAGGAATGGGAACCATGTGAGTTGAACACTCGCAGCTGCCCTCTATGGGCAGCTTGCTCGCGTTCCTTTAAGAGCTGGGCTACATTGTAATTGTGGTCAGGTTACATTCATACATTTCTTAAAGTAGCATTGTACATACATAACACCTCTCTTGTTCTTGTTCCTCCTACAAGGCACAGAGGAGGAAATAGGGATTCTTCCCCAGAACAGCAAAGACCCAGAGTTCTGAGCAACTTTTAGTACATTCAGAAGAATCCAAGGTTCAGTATCTTCTCTTTTCATATCCTCTTTTATAGATGCTCAGTAACTCCAATGCTTACTTCTCAGGTCTAGGTAAGCATATCAAAGCTCTAATGCAGGGATTCTCAACCTGTGGCCCATGGGCTGGATGTGGCCCACAGTGCCATTTCATGTAGCCCCCCACTGCCTCCACCACACCTGGAAGTGCCATTTGGTGGAGGAAGGGCAAAATGGCTGTCTGGCCCCCAAAGCTGTCTGAGGGAATGTGACCCAACCCCCGACTTAAAAAGGCTGAGAACTCCTGCTCAAATAGGTAACACATATACACCACTGATGAACTGCCTTGTGAATAGCAAGAGTTCAAATTTCGGATTGTTCTTTACATGTTTGCTGAAGAATATAAAATGATATTCATGGTCACATAAAAAATCTTCACACATGTATTCATTATGTATAGAAAACATTTATAAAAATTATATTTGGTTAGTGGGGGGAAGATGGACGTCTTTCTCTCCTGCTTTTTCCATTGTGAGATATAACTCACACAATCTTTGTCCCAGTAGCTTACACATTAACAAAATATTTGGAAGAAATTGATGATTGTTCTATGAGATAATGGTAAAATATGTAGCTCAGCTCACCAAACAATTTTTTATTATGTGCCGAGGCACATTTGAACTATGTTGAGCCTCTAGTATGTGAGTTATTTAAGGATTACATTTACCAGTGTCATCCAACAGCAAATTTCCATGGTCGAGAGGAGATTCAAACCCAGGTATCCTCAGTCATAGTCCATCATTTTAGCCACTACACCATACTACACCATTGAGAAATGTATTCCCTCAAAAAGGCACTTTTAAATACTTCAGTCATTTCCTACACTCTATGCCTTATGACCCTTGGATTTCATCTGAGGTGGAACATAAGTCTAACAGCTGCTCTGGCGATGCTTTAAACTGAGTAAAGAAGACGTCAGTAATAACTAGAAGGCCACCTATATTTCTCAGTACATTTCACAAAATGTATAGAATGTGGGGAGGGTGTGTGTGCATGCAGCAAACTGTGTAAACAGAGTAGGAATGATTCCCAAATGCAAAAAGGCCTCCACATTAAGGTCTCTCACAATGTAAAGGTTACCTGGAAAGGGGCAATAAAAACTCCAAAGAAAGTGAAATAAAATAGGTTCTTTTTGTACGTAAGGAAGTCATCATCTTAATATGGTGGCTATATATACAAGTACTGTATATTTTTTCTTTCAGATCCCATGCTCTTGATTAGAATTCCACTGCCTCTGGAGGAGGTTACAATTTTGTTGAGTTTCTGGATCTCAATTGTGCTGTTATGGGGTCATTCTTTCTGGTAATAAGGTAGCTAGTAGCCCCTGGGAGAGAGGGAAAACAATTGACTCTTGAAGAAAGAAACATATATTGAACTCTGGAGTAGGTTTCCGGCAGAGGACCAGCTCTTTTCTCATAGCATTTGTCATGGCAGCAATGAGGGAAACAAAATAGTGGGAATTACCCAGCCAGTAAAAAAAAAAGAGAGAGGCTAAAGCATAGGAAAGGTTACAACAGGAACAGAAGCAAACGGATCTTGTTATTTTGAAATTATATACTACAACTATTTCATATTCTATCTGCCATGAGAGTTCACATGCTAAAGATGTGGCTTCCATTATACTGAAGTCTGTTGCTTATGATTAGCAAATGAGCATACTTCAAAACAGTCTTTCCTTTTAATCTGAAGTGAAGTCACTCAGGTTGGAAACATATGTCTCCACTGAACGCCAAAGATGTGATTGCCAAATAAGACGAAGTAATGAAGATTCTGCCCCTTGTACACATAATTCGAAACTGGAGGCCATGCCAACAAAAGAGTGAGGTATGATTCAGAAATTTATTTGGGGAAAAAACCCAAAAATATTTTTTGTAGCACAATGCTTATTTGATATACCGCCCCATAAAAGAAATGTCATTCCATCACATGGATGACTCCCCAGCTGGTAAATAGTGTACCATTAGATAAAGTTGCATATGCGGGTTTGTTTTAAGGTTAACTCTAGGGTGGCTTTCTTAATTTCCAATGTAAACTAGTGAGCTGTATCTCTTCATTACAGTATCTTTTAATGTTGCCTAATGTAAACTAATGTCACTTAGTGCAAACTGCACTTCAGAGGTTCCAAATGACTTTTTAGATTACCTGCTATTGTAAGTGATTGAACTATCTGACGTCTGATCCTCTGGCCTGTGATAGCATATACGCAGGTTGCTGCGTTCATCTTTCACTCAAAACACTTTGCAAACATTAATGAAGAACTGTTGGGTACTGCAAATTTCTCTTTGGAAAAAGGAAGTTGAGGTTTTTTTGTGATGAATATTAGTGTATTAGCAACTAGTGCAGGGGGTCCCAACCCAAGGCTCATGGGCCAGATTTGGCCACAATGCAATTTTATGTGGACCCCCATCCCCACAAGGGCATTTGAGAAACAAAATGGCTACTGCTTTGAAGCTGCTGGGATAAAATAGCCAACCCCATTGTGCAGGCAGGGCAAAATGGCCATCTAGCCCTTGAAACTGACTGAGAATGATGCAACCCCCGGCTTGAAAAGGTTGGGAACCCTTGAACTAGTGTGTTAGTAACTATATACTGTATAGGACATTTAGCTTTGATGCCATTAAATATCTGCACTAGCCCCAAACTCGAAAGCATTAATCCTTCAGAAAGCAATGGGGAAAGTTTCTTATACCTAATATCATTTATTATACTTACATCCTACTTTTCTTCAAGGAGCTCAGAATGGTATATCAGCCCCTCTCTTTAATCCTGTGAGATTGATGAGGCAGAGAGGTGGTGATTCACCAATGTGTCAATGGCTGGATGTAGTTTTCAATATGTCTCTCTCCTGTCTGAGTGAAGCACTCAGACTTCTGTACTACACTGACCTAATGTTGACTCCAAAATACTGAATCATTTCAAAACACTCCGCAGTGTCAGAATGCAGAGTTTCCAGTTTGGAGACACAGTAGTCTATTCACATGTAGGAGGAAATGTTTAAAAGGAACATACATTTGAACAACTCATTCTACATTTGTTAAGGTGTATCCTGATACTACCGTATCTCCAACTGATTCTTCAAGTTTGGAGCCTGCTTCTTGGAAGTTAAACACAGCTCCTACAACATGTCGACTGAATTCTGTTTCTTTCTTCTGCCCCTACCACAAGCTCTGCAATTACCATCTTACCATAATGGCAACAGGCATGGCCGCCATCAGAGGGGGGAACATCAGGACTCCTGTCCTGAGCCTGGAGATGATGGGGGCCCACTGGCAGTGGGAAACCACTGATCTGCGCATGCGCAAACAAACCATGCATGCGCAGAAAACCACGGGTGTGGCGCCGCTGGGAAACCATTGATCTGCACATGTGCAAACAAACCACGCATGCACAGAAAACCACAGGGGCGTGGTGCTGCCAGGAAACCACTGATCTACGCATGTGCAAACAAACCACGCATGCGCAGAAAACCACAGGGGTGTGGTAAAAATGGGGGGAGGGCGTACCGGGCCCGTAAATTTCTGATGCCGGCCCTGGCAACAGGACGTGAAAGCTCCCATTTTTTAATGATATGTTACCAATCTTGTAGGTACCCATACCTGTCAAGCGCAGGTCTGGAAAATCCAGGAACTGCTCCGGCCCCGCTGCGCATGCGCAGTAACAACTCCTGTGGATACGCAGGACCCTTCTGCGCATGCGCAGGACCCTTCTGTACAGAACCCTTCTGTGCAGGACCCTTCTGCTCATGCGCAGGACCCTTCTACTCATGTGCAGAACCCATGTGCAGTAACTACTTTCCCTGCCGGTCAAATTACGGGATGGCGATGGGAAATTGGAGGAATGAGCACTAAAATATGGGAAATCCCTGGCAATCTGGGATACTTGACAGGTATGTAGGTACCTAGTGTGATGTAGTGGATAAAGTAATGGGACGGGACTCAGAATGGTTCAAATCTCTGCTCAGCTATGTTCACTGAAGGTGTGTCACTAGTAAAGGTAAAAGATAAATGTCACCCTTGCTCAAAATCCAGTTGTATATGACTATAGGGCTCAGTGCTCATCTCTGTTTACAGCCAAAGAGCCAATGCTGTCTGTGTTTTGCAGACGTTTCTGTGAACATGTGGCAGACATAACTAAACACTGGAGTGCATGGAATGCTGTTTACCTTCCCACTGAAGTGGTACCTATTTATCGACTTGCAATTTCTTGCTTTTGAACTGCTAGGTTGACAGGAACTGGGACAGAGACAGGAGCTCACTGCAGTACTCGGGTTTTGAACTGCTGACCTAATGACCTTCCAGTCATCAAGTTCAGCATCTTAACCACTAAGCCACCACAGTCCCTCTAGAGAAGGGATTCCCAACCTGTGGCCCATGGGCCAGATGCAGCCCATGGCACCATTACATGTAGCCCACCACCACCTCCACCATACCAGTAAGTGCCATGTGGTGGAGGAAGGGCAAAATGGCCATCTGGCCCCCGAAGCTATCTGAGGGAGTGTGACCCGGCCCCCAGCTTAAAAAGGTCGAGAACTCCTGCTCTAGAGAGTAAAACCTCTCCTAAAATATCTCACTTACATTGAAAGCCCTATTAGGATGAGTATCAGTCAGTGTCAACTTGATGACACATAACTAACTAACCAGCCCTGTGGGGGCAACTATGATTTGGGACTTTGCATGTCTTTGTTGCTTCTCTCTTGTTAGGCACTGGAACCAGCGATGACTCATTACCACGGTAGAGGAGTTGCCACGCCTCAAAGTGACACTCCTATTCAGGTCCACAAGCTGGTCATGGCTGAGACAGCTGGGTTAAACCGTACATGTAGAAACAGTATGAATTACACATGATGCCCAGTGTAATAAGCAAGGGTAGGCAAGTTTGAGAGGGCTGGGATTAATATGATCTCAGTGACCACTGGATTTACTATAAACAGAAGGCAAATTAGGCAAATAAAGTTATTTTCTCCAAAGTCTTGAACAAGCCTGTGCTAGAATTCAGAACTAGTAAAATGTATTTTATGGATTACAAGACCCAGAATCTGGCTGGATGTTTCTGGAAGTTATAGTCCAGAAAAGCAGATTTTCCAGATTTTGGTAGAATCATACACAAATAACACTGTTGTTATATAACACTTGCCACCCTAATAAATACAAGATGAAGTTAACACTGCACTGTGCCAAACACAATGGCAGCAGTTCTCTTTGTACAGCAATGACATTTATGATTTTTCTGATTCCTTTACTGGGTTTCAATAAAATTGGAAATACAGTAAATTAATTTAACTAAAATAGTTTGTGAGGTATAAAATACTTTATCTGGATCACCAGGGATTTCACAATAAATACAGAAAGACATAAGAACATAAGAAAAAGTACTTTCTCTTATTTGTTTGAGAACTAGTACCCAAAAGTTTCATGGAGTGTCCCCTAGTTCTAGTGTTGTGCGATAGGGAAAACAGTTTTTCCTTATCTACTTTGTCCACACCGTGCATGATTTTATAAACTTCAATCAGGTCACCTCTTAGACGCCGTCGTTCAAGAGTGAAAAGGCCCAACCGTTGCAGCCTCAGATGGTAAGGAAGGTGTTCCAGTCCCCTAATCATTCTGGTTGCCCTCCTCTGTACTTTCTCCAACTCCATAATATCCTTCTGGAGGTATGGCGACCAGAACTGTACACAATATTCCAGATGGGGCCTCACCATAGATTTATAAAGAGGCAAAATGACACTTGCTGACTTATTTTCTATACCCTTCCTAATGATCCCTAACATTGAGTTTGCTTTTTTCACTGCTGAGGCACACTGGGTTGACACCTTCATTGAGCTGTCCACCAGGACACCAAGGTCCCTTTCCTGGTTTGTCGCAGAGAGTTCAGACCCCATCAGTTTATAAATGTAATTGGGGTTTTTTGCCCCAACATGCATCACTCTGCACTTACTGATGTTGAAGCTCATTTGCCACTGTTTTGCCCACTCCCCCAGTGTCAAGAGATCCCTCTGGAGCTCTTCACAATCTCTCACAGTTTTCACTACCCTGTATAATTTAGTGTCGTCAGCAAATTTGGCTACCTTGCTTTTTACTCCTACCTCTAGATCATTTATGAAGAGGTTGAAAAGCAGGGGTCCCAGTACTGAACCTTGGGGGACCCCACTCTTTACTTCCCTCCACTTGGAGAAGTGTCCATTTAGTGCTACCCTCTGTTTCCTGTCCCTTAGCCAGTTGCTGATCCAGGACAAGACCTGTCCCTTTATTCCATGACTGGTAAGTTTATTCAAGAGCCTTTGGTGTGGGACCTTGTCAAAAGCCTTCTGAAAGTCCAGATAAACAATGTCAACTGGATCCCCCTTATCCACATGCTTGTTGACACTCTCAAAAAATTCCAACAGATTAGTGAGGCATGATTTGCCCTTGCAAAAGCCATGTTGGCTCTCCTTTAGCAGCGCCTTCTCTTCTATGTGCCTATTAATTCTATCTTTTAGGATGGTTTCCATCACTTTACCTGGGACACATGTCAAACTGACAGGTCGGTAATTTCCTGGATCACCCCTGGATCCTTTTTTGAAAATTGGTGTTACATTCGCTACCTTCCAGTCATCAGGCACAAAGCCTGATTTGAGGGAAAGATTATATATTTTGGCTAGGAGAGCAGCAATTTCATCTTTAAGTTCCCTGAGAACTCGTGGATGGATGCCATCTGGTCCTGGGGATTTGTTAGTGTTTAGCTTAACAAGACATGCAAGGACCTCCTCCCTGGTTATTTCTATCTTGCTTAATTCTTCGGTTTCCCTCCCTACGAACATAGGCTCTGTTTTGGGCATGTGGTCTCTGTCTTCTTCAGTGAATACTGAAGCAAAGAATTCATTGAGTCTCTCTGCAATCTCTGTTTCCTCTTTAATAACCCCTTGCCTTCCATTGTCATCTAATGGTCCAATGGCCTTCCTAGTTGGGTTCTTACTTCTAATGTACTTAAAGAAGTCTTTGTTATTTCTCTGAGTATTTTTAGCTATACGCTCCTCAAAGTCTTGCTTTGCTTTCCTGATTGTTGCCTTGCATTTGTTCTGCCAGAATTTATGTTTTTGCCTGCTGTCCTCATTCGGACAAGCCTTCCATCTTCTAAATGAGCTTTTCTTGCTCTTGATCACTTCCCGAACAGCTCCTGTAAGCCACATCGGAGTCCTCTTGGACCTGGCAGTGCCCTTTTTCCTTTTGGGTATGCATTCCAATTGAGCCTCTGTTATTGTTTTTGTAAACAGCCTCCATGCCTCTTGGAGTGTTTGGACTCTCTCAATTTTCCCTTTCAGTTTCTTTTTTACTAGTTTCCTCATCTTTGGGAAATTTCCTTTTTGAAAATTTAAGGTCTCTGTGTTAGATTTTATCAGTGACTTGCGGTCTATGATCAAGTTAAACATAATTGAGTTGTGGTCACTGTTCCCTATTGGATCAGTCACATTAACACCTTGCACCAGATCCTGAGTATTACTCAGGATCAAGTCAAGGATTCTGGTAGACCTGGTAGATTAAATTTGTTCTCTGAATACAATTAATTTATGAGAAAATCTTGCTAACATTTCTTCATAGGGTGTGATTGCAATGATAAGTTGAGGCTGTGGTTTAATTCACAGCCACACCTATGACTCAGCTTGTAATAAATGTATATATTGGGCATGTAGATTGAATCAGAAGTTTAGTGACAACTCTGATGATGAGATTAGCATTCAAAACCAATCTGTGACCATTTCCCCCCTTCCTTTCTGTGACCCCCCCCTCTGCCCATCTCTCTGTCATGCAATTCTAGCTCTTTTTAAAATTAACTAAATGATATATGTCATCCTATTACCTTATCGTTGGATCGTTGTTCTTTTGATTATAGCCCGTATTTATCTCCCTGTACATTCTCTAGAAAATACCTGTAATATAGAAGAAGCAATTGAGATGAAATGAAATTTATTGCCCCTAAGTTTTGAAAGGGTTATAGCATTCCAAACACATTTCACAAATGTATCACATTTCATAAGAGCAAAGACCAAGTGATATGGTGATCTAGTACTGTTCTCATGTGTTAAATTTTAGTTTATATATAATGTGGGGGCTGTTACCAAAGTCCTTAACATCACACCTCACTGCTTTCCTCACCAAAACACCACCTACAGATACCTACAGAGGTGATCTCTGTCATTACATGCATCTGCATGGAAAATATTTGAGATCCCTCAAATATTAAAATGTAGAAACACCCTGCAGGGCTGAAAAAGCCGCTTTGAGAGAAAAAATGGATGGATTTGATTCAGCATCAGTCCAGCAGTAAGATATTATTAAAATTAACCCATTTTAGATGTGCAGTAAATCTCGACATATTTGATCTCAAGGTATAACATGTTTTCATATCTGTGGCTTGGAAAGAATTCTCTCACAAAGTCAAACAGACTAGCAAGTTTGCCATTGTTTTTAGATGCCTTTTGAAACATTTTGATTATCTCACTTTAACTTAGAGTTGTCTATTCCTTTAGCAATATACAGTAGTAATAGGATCTTCATCTTGGTGCTTTACTTTTTTGGTACAGTGTGGATAAGAAGATACTACTTGAACTCTGCAGTGTGGGGAGAACAAAAGCATGATCAAAAGGAAGAATAAGAACAAAAGCTAAATTTTAAATTATTGTAGCACCTTTGAAAAGTTCAGTTTCACTTACCAGTGATAACTTTCGTTCTTCGAGTATATAGTTTGTGAATACACACTATTGGGTTATGCGCCTGCGCAGAACACTGATCGGAGGCTTAAAAGTTCATTGGTCAAAAGTTTTGGCGGTAAGACCGCCCACTGTACCGCACACCCTGAGGCGCCAGTCTGCCATTTTACCTCAGTTCCATACTTAAGCATAAGCACAGGATAAAATAATTGATCTCATCCATGCAGCTCAAGAGGGGAGGCAGGGTGGGTAGTGTGTATTCACAAACTATATACTCGAAGACCGAAAGTTATCACTGGTAAGTGAGACCGAACTTTCTCCTTCGTATAGTTTGTGAATCCCCACTATTGGGAGATTAGCAAGCTCATACTTACTTGGTCGGTGGGCAGTCGGATGAGATGATTCCACAATGAGTATGGTGGTCAGGTAGGATGGACCGTCAAGGGCGAGGCGCCCGGAGCCCTCTGGCAAGGACGACACGACCAAGTCTGGCATCCGCAGTGGCTCTGGTGTCCACCCTGTAATGTTGGACAAATGTAGAGGGTCTGGACCAGATGGCAGCCTTACAGATGTCCTCAAGCGGAGTGCCCTCCAAAAAGGCAGTGGATGTGGCAACCACTCTTGTAGAATGTGCCCTGACATGCGGCGGAGGTGGCAACGAGGCAGACTCATAGGCCAGGTAGATGGTAGATGTAATCATTTGGAGAACTTCTGGGCAGAGATGGGTTCACCCTTGGACTTTCCCCCACATGCAACAAATAGACGCCGCGACTTCCTGAACTCCCTTGTCCTGCTGGTGTAAAACAATAAAGCTCGTTTCACATCCAGCGTGTGCCAAGTCCTTTCTTGGGCATTGGTGGGGTTCTTGAAGAAGGTTGGTAAGGAGATGGTCTGTGCCATATGAAACTGGGATACTATCTTAGGTAGGAAAGTGATGTCTGCGTGGAGCACCACGCGGTCATTGAAAAACTGAAGAAATGGTGCATCTGCCCGCAGAGCAACCAGTTCACCAGCTTGTCAAGCAGACGTGATAGCTACCAGAAATGCAGTTTTCCACATGAGGAGATGAACATCCACGGTAGCCATAGGCTTGAAAGGAGTCCTGGTGAGCGCGTTCAGAATGGTAGACAAAAACCATTGTGCTGTTGGAGTCTTGACCAGAGGAAAAGCGTTTCGTAATCCCTTGAGGAAACGCTTCACTGTCTGGTCGTGAAAATCACCAGACGCAGGCGAACCAGCTGGAGAGTGAGCCACCACCGCTGCCAGATGGACCCGAATGGAGGTAATGCTAAGGCCAGACTCCACCAAGTGGAGGAGGTAGGCCATGACGTCCTGCAGTCCCATCTGTGGAGGGGACCTCTGCTGGGATTCCAGGAAGGCACAAAAATGCCTGTATTTGGACTTCCTCGTGGAGGGGCGCCATGCTAACTCCAAGATCCTGGACAGTCTGGGGTTATCCTCCACGTGGTGAGGTGGAGGCTGGGCAGGTCCGAATGGTAGAGTTGGCCATGCTCCATTTGGAGAAGAGTCAGCAAGTCCGGCAGCGTGCGAGACTGTGACGACATGTGCAAACAGTAGAGGAAACCACGGCTGACGAGGCCACGCTGGGGCAACGAGGATTGTGTTGGACCGTTGCTGGTACATCCTGGTGAGGACCTTCTGAACCAGAGGAAATGGGGGAAAGACGTAGAGGTAGTCCTGATCCCACCGTTTCATGAAGGCATCGCCCTCGGAGTTCAGTCCGATGCCTGCCCTGGAACAGTACCTGTGGCATTTCCTGTTGGACTCCGACGCAAAGAGGTCGATGCTCAGAGTCTCCCACGCCCTGCAAAGGGACTGAAACACCCCGTCGTCCAGCTCCCACTCGTGAGTCGTTGAGATGAGGTGGCTGAGGTGGTCGGCCAGGACATTCAGCTTGCCCTGAATGTGTACTCCAATTGGAAAGATGTGTCTTTCCAGGCACCACTCCCAAAGTTGTACTGCAAGGTAAAACAGGGTGGTGGACCTCGTCCCTCCTTGCTTGTTCAGGTATGCCACTGCCGTGGTATTGTCCGAGGCCACTTGAACCACATTGACGGTGAGCAGGGCCTCGAAGGAACGTATGGCCTTCCAAATGGCCAACAGCTCCAAATAGTTGATATGGTGCACCATCTCGTGAGGAGCCCATACGTTATTGACCGTCAGAGTCCCACAAGCAGCCCCCCAGCTGAGGTTGCTCGCGTCGGTCAGAACCTGAAACGATGGTTGTGGGGGGTAAAAGTTCTTCCACATGGCCACATTGAGAGATGTCATCCACCACGTCAGCTGGTCCACCAGTTCTGGAGATGGAATCAATCATTTGGACTGGCTCTCCATGAGCGGGTCGAACTCGTGGAGGAGCCATGACTGCAGAGACCGGAACTTTAACTTGGCGTGAGGAATCACCGCCATCGTTGAGGCCATCAGGCCTAGTAGTCTCTGTGCCTTTTTCGCCCTGACGAAGGGCTTGATCCTGAATTCGCTTACCCCTTGTGCAATGTCCAGTAAGCGTTTCTGGGGGGCGAAAGCCCTGGTAGCTAGCGAGTCCAGTACCGCTCCAATGTACTCGATGTGCTGAGAAGGATTCAAATTCGACTTGGCAAAGTTGATTCTGAGGCCAAGACTCTCCATGAGGTGAACCGTGAACTCCATGTCCTGAATGGACGACGAACTGGTGGGAGAGACAATCAACCAATCTTCGATGTATGGGAAGACCCTGATCCCCTTCTGATGGAGAAAAGCAGCCACCAGAGCCATGCACTTGGTGAAGACTCTCGGCGCTGTAGCCAGACCGAACGGTAGGCACCGGTACTGATACACAGAGTTTCCCATCCTGAACCGGAGAAACCGTCTGTGTTCCTTGAGCATGCCGACATGGAAGTAAGCATCCAGTCCCCTTTGTTGATGAGAGGGAGGACGGTTTGGAGGGTCACCCTCCAGAACTTCCTGGTGTGGATGCACTTGTTTAGGCGGCACAGGTCCAGAATTGGCCGAAGTCCTCCATCCTTCTTCTGAAGCACGAAGTACCTTGAGTAGAAACCTTTGTCCCAATCGGTTGGTGTTACATGCTCGATGGCTCCCTTGGACAGAAGAGTTGATATTTCTTCTTCCAAATGGGGGGACGAGGTGGTGAAATGGTGTTTTCCTACCTGAGGCATCCGGACGAACTCGATGGCGTAACCAGCGGACAAGATCTTCAAGACCCACTGGTCATTCGTGATGGCGGACCACACCTGGAGGAAGTTCCGGAGGGGGAAGTACGGGAGGTGGAGCGAGAGAGCCTTGGCCTTCGTGACTTCAAACCTGAGACTTGAATTTTGAGTCGGTCTGTTTGCCCTGTCCGTATGGTTGGTAACGAGGCTTATGTTGGCGCCTCTGTTTGTAGAAAGTGGCCCTGGGCTGGTCGCCCGAACCACTCTGCTGCTGGGGGTTCCCCCGATACCATTGGGTAAAGGGCTGGAACCGTGGCTTGGTAGGCTGAGCCAGCGTGGTGAGCCCCAGGAACTTAGCCGTTGAATTCGTCTGCCGTAGTTCGTTGTGCACCTTATCGGTGTCTTGTCCGAGCAGGCCTTGTCCATCGAAGGGGAACTTCACCAAGCATGGCGACGGAGCAAGATGGCAGAGGACATGTCCTTGACTGCATAATCATTGATGTGCCTGGCAGTCCGCATCTATTGCTCTGCCAGAAAGTCTCCTTCCACAGCTAGAGAGTCAAATCCTTTCTGGAGATCGGCAGGCAGCTTCGCAGCAAGGGTCTTCACTTGCTCCCAGAGGTGGGACTGATAGAGGCCCATGGCTGCTGAGTAGTTGGCAGCCCTCAGGAAGAGCGAACCGGTGGCGTAAAACTTATGGCCCACTGCGTCCAGGTTCTTCCCTTCTGGAGTCGAAGGTACCAGAAAACCACTGACGGCCGTTTTGTGCTGGAAGGCCTTAACCAACAAAGAGTTCGGCAAAGGGTGTGCCTGAAGGAACTCGACGTTCTCATCCAAGACTCTATACATTCTGTCAAGCCTGGACGAAACTGAGTGAGATGACACCGGCTTCTTCCACGTTGCCTTCGCTGATGTCAACATGGAAGGAAACATGGTGATGTGGACTGGACGAATCGCCTTCTTGTCCAGCTTGGCGGTCATCTGGTACTTGCCCTCCAGCAGTGGTTGGTCCACTTTCAGATTCAGAGTGGTACCCAAACGGGTGAGCATCGCCGTGAGGGAGCATTGATCCTCACCACGCAGTGGGTCAACTGCACTGATTACCTGGTCCAGCATCTTGTTGGCATCGGCGTCTCCCTCGTCCTCCTCCGAAGACGCACTGGAATCATCGGAGGATGAGGGAGGAATCCTGGAGCCCACGTCGGGACCGCGCCAGTACGGCCTGGGCGGGTCGACAGGCTGGGAGCTCACCACATCGACATCTGGACCACAACAAGATGATATGGGTGGGCCAGTGGAGCGAACTCTCGACCCTCGAGAGGGCGGTGGAGCGTCAGCAGGGCCAGCATCCCTGGGCCTTGCGGTGGTCGGCACCAGAGCTGCAGAGGCTGCAGGGATGGTGGCTTTAAACTGTTGGGCGAACGACTTTGCCATGGCCTCAAACATGCCTTTGAAGAAGTTTAACTGGGTCGCATCCACCACCGGCAGCTGGGACGAAACGGTGGCAGGCAAAACAGTGGCTGGTATGATCGGAGACGAAACGGTAGCCGGAATGGTGGTTGGCGGTTCGTCTATCGTTGGAGTCCTAGGTCTCGGAGAGACAGATGCCTGTCTATTGGGAGGACGGCCCCTCTCTCGAGGCGGAGAAGTGACCACCTGCCGTGGGCGAGCTGGAGCCCCAGCCCTGTGTCCTTTAGCAGGCGATCCCGAAGAAGACTGTCCGCCCCACACTGAGGACCCGGGTGAAGGACATCTTGTGACCGAAAAGGGAGGTGAGGGTCCCGGAGAAACAGGAGGGCGAGGCGTACATGGGAGAGAGCGTCTTTCCTCCGACCTATGCTTCTTTTTCTTTTCCCCATTTTTTCCCTTCTTCTTCTTCCTGATGGAGAGGGTGGAAGAAGAAGACGGTAGAGGTAGAGGCCGAGTAGGCTGAGAGGCACCAGCAGACGTGGATGCAGCGTGGCGGGAGCCAAGGAGAGCTCCATAAGGTGCACTTTCAACTGGTTGCTCCAGTTCTGAACTGCAAGCCGGGTAAAGTTCCTGCAGTGCACACAGGATTGGCTCTGGTACGATTCTCCCAGGCAGAAAAGACACAGGTTATGCCCATCAGAGGCAGGAAACTTTCTCAAGCAAAAAGAACACTGCTTGAAGGCTACAGCCATGAAAAATTTTTCCCGATGGAAGGTTCGAGAAGGCGAACACCTCAAAGGGCAGGTCAGCCGCCACCCCCTTGAGGGGAGAAACGGTGACCGAAGCAAAGTTGGTAACTGAGTCCACAAGAAAGAGGAAACAGCACCGGGGTGGCAATCCTGCCCGGAGGACAAGATTGCCAGAAAAAATTGTAAAGTTCGTCGAAGACTTTTCCTCAGAAAAGACGAAAAATTGAGGAAGCTCTCAACGATCGTCCTGCTGCTGAGGCGGAAAGAAGAGAACTGAGGTAAAATGGCGGACTGGCGCCTCAGGGTGGGCGGTACGGTGGGCGGTCTTACTGCCAAAACTTTTGACCAATGAGCTTTTAAGCCTCCGATCAGTGTTCTGTGCAGGCGCATAACCCAATAGTGGGGATTCACAAACTATATGAAGGAGAATTAAAAGTTCATTTCAGGATTCAGAATTGGAGAACTAGGCCAAAACAAATGAGATTAGTTTCAACAGGGAAAAATGTAAAATTTTACTTTTAAGCAAGAAAATCAGATGCAGAAACATAAATAGGCAACAGCTGCCTTGGCTGTAACACATACGGAAAAGGATCTAGTGGTCTACAAGCAGTGTTACGCTGCTACAGGTGCCCGGTGCTACCTGTAGTGGAAATTTCAGTGTTATGCTGCTACCTGTAGTGGAAATTTCCCCAGGCCACACCCACTTGGCCAGCCATGCCCACCTCCCTACCCCAAGCCATGGTGTAGGGAGGCCAAGTGGGCATGGCCCACAGAGTTAGCCATGTCCACAGAGTTAGCCATGCCCATGGTGGGGGTAGTAAATTTTTTTGCAGCGCATCACTGTCTATAGGCTAAACATATCAATAGTATGATGCCGTGGCAAAGAAGTAAATGCAATATGAGGTTTCATCAGCAGACATTGAGCAAATGCAGTATGAGGTTTCATCAGCAGACATTGAGTATCCACATATAGAGCAATAATAGTATCACTCTGATTTTCTTCGAGAAGTGCCACAGCATCCTCACCAGCCACAGATGGCAACTCCACCGATATACCAGGAATTCTGTGAGGCTATGAAGAAGCTGAAACCCAGAAAGACTCCCAGGCGAGGTAACATCCCTCTGGAGATAATCCAGAAGGGAGGGGTGCCTCTAAAGACAAGGCTCTTCACACTCATTCTCTTGATTTTGGAAACTGGTAAAGTGCCTAATGGCCTTAAGAATGTCACCATTATCATGATCTTTAAGAAAGGTGATCATAACACTTGTGGCAACTGTCGTGGCATATCATTGTTATCCATTCCTGGAATGATTTTCACAAGAATTCTGCTCAGTTGCCTGCAAATTGTTACCATTTATAATTATGGTAAGAATAAAAATAAATAGAAAAAATGGAGAAAGAAGAAAAGACTATTATTTTTTTAAATGGAAGCTTAACAAACAGGAATAGTGTTTGATCAGAAGAAGAAGAAGAAGAAGAAGAAGAAGCTCATCTAGTGATAAATTCATTATTCTGGGCAGCATGTACAAATCATAAAAACAAAAGTCATTCACTGGGCTGAGTAAAGCGGTATAGAAATTTAACTTGAAATGAAATGAATAACTAATATTAAGTTATCTTTTATTATTATAGATTTCAAATGGGTGA
Organism: Bradypodion ventrale; assembly: GCA_035047345.1. Classification (NCBI taxonomy): domain Eukaryota; kingdom Metazoa; phylum Chordata; class Lepidosauria; order Squamata; family Chamaeleonidae; genus Bradypodion; species Bradypodion ventrale. The sequence continues at coordinate 439,836,674 of JAWDJE010000001.1, forward strand.
GGTTTCTTTCAGATTATAAAATGCTTTCAATATTCAGAAGAGCAGCATACAGATATATTCTAATATATTCCCAGACTCCTTCCCCCCCTCCGGCTCCGGTCTGTTGCGGGGGAAATGGAAACAGCTTTGCCCGGCTCCGCGGCTACAAAGATGAGTGCTGTGGACACCCAGCCATCTCGGACTCTTCCCCCTGGCTCCGGTTTGCTGTGGGGGAAGTGGAGACAGCTGTGCCTGGGCTCTGTGGCTACAAAGACCAGCACCATGGATGCCCGGCCATCTCGGACTCCTTTCCCCATCCCCCTCTGGCTCCGGTTTGCTGTTGGGGAAATGGAGACAGCTGCGCCCAGGGTTCCGTGGCTACAAAGACCAGCATCATGGACGCCCGGCCATCTCAGACTCCTCCCCCTCTGGCTCCAGTCTGTTGTGGGGGAAGTGGAGAGAGCTATGTCCGGGCTCCACAGCTACAAAGACCAGCGCCATGGATGCCTGGCCATCTTGGACTCCTCCCCCTCTGGCTCCAGTCTGTTGTGGGGGAAGTGGAGAGAGCTATGTCCGGGCTCCACAGCTACAAAGACCAGCGCCATGGATGCCTGGCCATCTTGGACTCCTCCCCCCCTCTGGCTCCAGTCTGTTGTGGGGGAAGTGAAGACAGCTGTGTCCAGGTTCTGTGGCTACAAACACCAGCGCCATGGACGCCCGGCCATCTCGGACTCCTCCAGCTCCGGTTTGCCAGGCCTCGAGAGGAGATGATGGACAGGTGCACGGGGCCTCTGGCGGCCTTAAGAACCACCGCTCCCACCCTGCCTCCAGAGACCGGACTTTTCTCTTGGCCAGCTGGGCCTTATATTTTGTCATTTATTATTATGAATATGTTATATTGACTGAACTGTAATTTGACTCTGTAATTTGACTGTCATTTTATTGTGATGTTTTTGAACTGTAATTTATCCTGATTTGATATTGTGCTAATGTGTTACTGTGTTTTTGATACTTTGTATTAACTGTATTGTTAAATTTTGTATTTATATTGAGATTTTGCATTGAAGCTATTATAATTTGTATTTATTTTGTTTATTATTATTGTATAGTTATCACTGTAATGTTGCTTTAATATGTTGGGGAACCGCTTTGAGTCGCCTTCGGGCCGAAAAAAAGTGGTATATAAATAAAAATGATATGATATATATGATATTAAAATAAAATCAGCAAACAGGTGAGCAGGCTCTGTTTTTAAATGATCATGCTATTATATTTCAGGAAGTAGCAATTGAGTTCATCCTTCTATGTTCCTGGAAGAGAACAATAGATTTGTTTGTAAATGGCCAAACTTACACAGATTATTCATTACATGAACACATCAATTAGAATGTGGGCTTAGAATACATACAAAGTCATGGTACCTATATATATATTTATTAGTTTAGGTAGCACCCTATGTATTGTTAATAAGAGAAATATGGAAGAATAAAAGAAAATGCAATAAAGTAGACAACAGGACAACACACAGTTGGCTTAACACACAGGAATGTAGTCCAAGATTAGATATCAGGTATATTTCTTGTAATACAGTGGTACTCTGCATAATGAACACTTCGTATAATAAAAAATCCATACAACGAAGCGTCTGTTAGGAAATCGTGATACCCCGCATAACTTTTTTTCCATTAAATGGAGTTTTCGTTAACTGGGGTATACCCAGTGGTGGGCTTCAGCAGGTTCGCACCAGTTTGCCAGAACTGGTAGCAGAAATTCTGGCTGGCCCTGCCCATCTAAGTTTTGAAATAAAGCACTGTAGTCCTAATTTGGGCACAATGCAGGGCTTTCCCCTGGCCACACCCACCATACCACTCCCACAGAGTAGGTAGTAAAAAATTTGAATCCCACCACTGGGCAGGCATGACTAGATCGTCTACCCAGTCACATGGCCACACCCATATAATAGCCATGCCCACAAAGTAGGCTATGCCCCCCACAGTGTGGTAGTAAAAAAATGTAGCCCACCACTGGGTATACCCGACTTAATGTAAACCCCGTATAATGAACATTTTCTTTTCGTTATTTGGGGTATCGCCAATTTGATCCGCATAACGGATCAAATAGCTCTTTGAGGAAGCTGTAGAATCAATTTCCTTGAAGATGTTTAAGAGGATAGAAAAATAGTTGTTTGGATCATGGGAGTGTAGCTAAGTGATACTGTGAGAAGAAAGTTGATCTAGGTCAAGGGTTGGCAAGCTTTTAAAGTTGGGGGGCCAGGCCATGCCCCCTCAGACAGTTGAGGGAGCCAGACTGGTGGTCCCTCACCATAAACGTGTCCGTGGCTGCCATAAACATGTCCACAGCCACCGTAAATGTGTCCACGTCTGCTTCCAGTGGTGACGGTGGCAATAACAGTTGGAATGAGGCCAGAGGCCAGATTATTTTTTGCCCCAGGCCAAATTTGGCCCATGGGCCATCGGTTGCCGACCCTTGATCTAGATCATAGGTGGAAAGATGATTAGATAGGGATCTACTGATCTCTTAGTGATTTAGATTAACAATGGTTTCTGGTTCTTACTTTTTTCTTTAGCAATAGCAACAAGGAAGAAGTCTCTTCTTGGCTTTAAATGAGGCTGCTAAAACAAAGAAAACTTGAGAGGAAGGCTAGAGGTGGGTGGGTGTGAAATCAGAGTTTTGGTGCCAAAAATATTCTTTAGTTGAGGAATCTGCTGTTTAAGTGATGTCAGGGTTCTGTGCGGCTTTTAAAAAATGTTTTGCTTAAAGGCACACAGATTGGCATGAAAATAAATTAGAAAGGCTGATTGGGTGTTCAAATAATTAATTCACGTGTATGGAAGCTTGTGATCAAAGGCAAGAATACAAGAATGAAGAACCATGCTGGCACCCCACCCAGACTGAAGGCTGTCCTAGCCTATGGGAAGCCCACAAACTATCACTAACTTTCTGTTTTGTCTTGCTTTGCTAATAAATGATCAAAGATAATTACACAAATCTCCTGCAGCTCTTCTAGAATTTTCAATATGCTGGCCTGAGAAATCCATGGAGAAGCAAGTGAAATTCCCTGTTTTTACCAGATGAATATGCATGCTTTGGAAACAGAGCAACTTTAATATTCAATATTTATTTGAACCAGGGTTATTTACAACTGTGAAATTAAAGTTGATGATGTTTGGTCAAAAGCCTGTCCGCATCAAATGCTGATGCTCAAATGCACAATATAGGTACTAAACCATTTTTTTCTCAACTCATGTTGTGCTTCTGAAGACAGCAGTAGATTTCATCTAAACTCAGTCTGAAAAATTCCCCAATGGGCTGGAAAAATTCTTTGCTAAGGCAACAATAATAGTTGCTATCCCTGTTAATGGTGCCCAGGCCTCCTCCCATTAACTGGCTGATATGTTGCTTAGTTGCAGCAGACATAACCAGGGATGGAGAAAGAGAGGTTTTCAAAGCAGAACATCAGTCCAGATATTTATGTAAATACATTAACAACATTATAGGATTTCATACAAACAGTGCTGCATCCCAACAAACTGGTTTGGAGATTAACTTACTTTGTTGTCCTTTAGTAAAGTGTGCCAACATCCATGTACACCCCCTTATCTTCCTGCCTGCAAAAGAAAGAGTCATGTGAGAAAACAGCAGTGTTAAATATTCATGCAGAAGTAACAACAGCCCTTAACAGAACAAGTGTACTTTTCTCTAGTTCCCATCTCTCTGGGGCCAGAGAGCACCTATCTGTTTTACCCTGGGTGCTTCTTTTGTGTAATTTGTTCCTTGTGTGAAATGCTTTTAACCCATATAATAAATGTATTTATTTGGCATGTTTATTAACATGATGACTGGCAGGTCGTCAGTTCAAAACCTGAGTTCTGCACAATGGATTGAGTTTCCATCTCTCTCTCAGCTCCTGCCAACCTAGTGGTTCGAAAGCAAGAAATTACAAATATATAAATAGGTACTGCTTCAGTGGGAAGGTAACAGTGTTCCTTGTGCTCCAGTGTCTAGTCATGCCTGCCACATGACCACAGAAATGTCTGCAGAAGCAGACAGCGCTGGCTCTTTGGCTTTGATACAGAGATGAGCACTGAACCCTAGAGTCGGAAACAACTGGCTTTACTTTATTTTAATTTGTAGTGTGTTTTATTATGTTATTTTGATATCTGTATATACACCACACAGAGTGGGAAATTTCCCAAATGGGTGGTATAAAAATGCAATCAACAACAAAAAAACAAAAAACAAAAACAAACCACATGTGATTTTCATGTGGAAGAAAAGAAATCCACAATAGGTGGCATTTGCATACATTCCTGGACACTTTTGGTGGGTTTTGTTCTGGTAATTCAACACAGGAAATTTCAGAGAGACATGGGAGATTTACAGCCCAAGAGATCACATCACGCCAAGTGTGGGTTTAGCCGCATCCCCCAGATATGGGTACCATTCAGTAGCAATGACAGGAGTTATCTGTGTGCCAGAAGGATGAGCTTACAAGGGGCATCTGCCTTTGGAAATAGAAGCTCCTGTTAGCAGGCGGAAGCATTGGTGCCGAAAGCAATCACAGGTGTCAAGAACTTCCCTAGCTAAGCGCTGCAGCTGGTGGCAATAAATAGCATTCTAATAAAGGGGGATGTTCAACCCATGACATAAGCGAATACTGTTTCAACCACAAAAAGTAATTTATGAAGCTGCATATGCCTGAAATGGATTTTCTTCCCCTCCTCCTTCCACATTTACACATAAAAAAATTGCTAAGGTTTCAACACTGGGAAAAATCTGCAATTTAAATCAAAACAAAATGGAAAGATCAATGAAAAGGGTACTACTTTTTTTTAAAAGTGTGTAATGGTACATAACATCTTAAGGAGGTTTGTTGTGTCATGCAGCACAATTGCCACTATTCATAAAAAAAGACAAATGCCATTTTCAGTGTCTGTGAGTAACCTATTTATTATACAGCACCTAACAACTCTTCCCCACTTATAATCAGTCAAGGGATGATAAAAATAATTCTCAGGCAATAACCTGCACACAAACTATAGTGTATTTCTTTTGCCTTGACCTAAAGTAATACCCCAAATGTGCAAATTCGTATGCCAGATGTAAAAACCTCCCATTCAGTGCAGACAAGACAATGATCAATAGTGGGAAATAGGCAAAATTATTTCATTTGTTAATATATGAATTCAGAATCACATACAGTTTACAGTGAATCAGACCCTTGACCCATCCAAGCCATACCTGTCAAGTATCCCGTATTGGCCGGGATTTCCCGTAATTTTGTGCCACTTTTCTTCCTTTCCCGCCCGGAGCTGCCACCATCCTGTAATTTGGCTGTGGGGGGAAGTGGTTTCTGCTCATCCCCTTCTGCGCAGGTCCCTTCTACATATGCATAGAAGCCTTCTACGCATGCATAGAAGGGTTCTGCACAGAAGGGGATATGCAGGTTCTGCGCAGGTCCCGTTCTGCGCAGTTCTGCGCAGGTCCCGTATTGTCCAGAGCCCTGCTTGACATGTATGGTCCAAGCCAGTTTGGTGGACAATGACTGGAAGTGGTTCCTCAGAGTTTCAGGCATTATGATGTCAAGGACTGAATTCTAAAAACTTCTGCAGGCAAGGCTGTACCACTAAACTACAGGCTTTTCTCTAGATTTATACATAGACAGGCTACATATAACTCCTGCCTTTTTTTCTGTTAGGAAATGCAAAATAACATATATAGAAGGTATAAGGAGACCATGAACTTCTTGAGATACTTTGGACTTCAACTCCCAGAAACAATACCTAGTAAGAGGGACATGCCCTTTAGATCTTTTGAATTTCAGGTCCAAGAATTCTCCATTACTGGGAGTTCCATCTGACAGACCCACATCTACAGATAATTAAATGTGGCTCACCTGGAAAGGGTCTAGCTGGAAGGCTTCATAGCCTAGCTTCCTTCAAAACAAAGAAGCTGCCCCAGATCAAAGTAAATAAGGCTAAAGATTCCCTCCTACTCCAGATATAGAGTTTCCTAGTAGTTTCCCATCCATGGGGAGGAGGGGGCGTGGTCTGCTTGGGTGGGGGCATAGCCAAAAATTTCCTTTATTTTCAAGTCCAAAACTTGACAGGTATGCTCTAGACCAGAGATGGGCAGTCTTGGCCCTCCAGCTGTTCTTGGACTTCAATTCCCAGAAGCCCAAGTCAACACACCAGCTGGTCAGGGTTTCTGGGAATTGAAGTTCAAGAACAGCTGGAGGGCCAAGACTGCCCATCACTGCTTTAGACTAACCTTTCATCTTTGTGCTGGGCCAATAACAGGGACAGGATGAGTGAATCACATAGGAGTGTGTGTGTGTGTGCGCGCGCGCACGCATGCATTTCAAAGCCCGACTACTTTCCCTTATATAATATATCCTAAAATTCTTGAGCTGGTATGAGTAAGATTGCTAAGGAGTTTAGTGTATGGGACCAAAGACAACGAACAGCCGAAAGGTTGGCTTAACACAGGTTTATTGCATGATGATCCAGGGGGAACATGAGGTAATGGCGGATGGGTAGCTCAATATATACAGTGACTATACATTTGAATGTGGCTCCTCGACAGCCTATTGGTTACTGTCCGCGTGACGTCACGGACGGCCACGCCCTTCTTGTCCAGGTGTAGGTGATGGCGGGAATCTTCCCGCGCTGTTGTTTGCTGGTGAGTCTGGGCCAGGAGAGCTTGAACGCTCGCTATTGCCACCAGGTGGTCATTAGCTCGCGTCCTATTGCAAGGGCTACAGTTAAGCAGCTGCTGGTTATAATGTTACACAAGCATGGTTACATTAGATACACGTGAATGGATACATTGTAAAAGGTACAGTCATAGAACACAACATCCCTCCCCCCTAGGATGGGACGAAGTCCCTCAGCCAAGATGGCTTATTGCAAATACGTTTGGGCCGCGATGTGGGCTGACCCGCCCCAGGGGCGCTACTGCTTCCTCATTCCCTGGTCCCTTGTCCTGAAACGGGAGAGGGAGACTTGTTAGAGGCTTGCCGTGGTTTGGCGGTTTTGGGGGAGGGGAAAAACTCCATTGTGGGTAGACCGGAGACACTCGGGGCTAACGAAAAACCCCTCTTCTCGCTTGGACGGGTGGGGGACCACTCCGCAAAACTTCCCCGGTCCTGAAAATCAAAATCTAACTCTGTTGGGGAATCCGTATTAGTGGGGGGATCCCGCGGGATATCTATGAGATCGGCTTCCCTTCTCTCTGCTGACCGATCCCGCAAGATATCTATGAGGACAGATTCCCTTTCCTCCCCCCTTGGTGGGGACCCATGGCCCCCCTTTCCTCCCCCTTGGGCTGAACGGGTGGGGGAGAACCCTAACGCTGAGTCTTGTGTCCCGCGGTCCGTGCCCTGTTCACCGGGGATCCTGCCGCCTCCAGAGTAGGCCTGTGCCAGTCTCGACGCGGTACGAGACGGGGCCGGTCCGCTCTAGGATGACGCCCGGCACCCAGGCCGGACCCGTGCTGGCATAATTCCTGCAATACACGGGGGCACCCACGTCGAAACTCTTTGTGTCCTCTATTCCAATGTTCCTCCCCTTTTCCTCTACTCTCATGGGGTCTAGCCTAGTTAGTATGGTGGTCAGCTTCCTGCGCATCAGCAGCTCTGCGGGGGAGTATCCTGATGCTAGGGGAGTCACTCGGTAACCTAGCAGAAACTGGCACACTTGATGGTTTAGGTCCCCGGGCCCCATGCGCCGCAGCGCGTCCTTGGTGGTGCGCACAAGGCGCTCTACTTGGCCGTTTGTGGCAGGGTGAAAAGGAGCGGAGGTGATGTGCCGAATGGCGTTGATTTCTGTGAATGCCCTGAACTCAGAGGACGTGAAGCAACTTGCGTTGTCGCTTACGAGGGTGTCGGGTAAACCGAACGTGGAAAAGACCCTCCGCAAATGCTTTATGGTTGTGGCCGTGGACGTGCTTGTAACCGGAATGACCTCCAACCACTTGGAGAAGGCATCCACCACAAGGAGAAACAGCGTCCCACGGAACGGGCCAGCAAAGTCTACATGAACTCGGGACCACGGCCCCTTCGCCGCGTCCCACTCCCTGTGAGGCAGGCGGGCTTCTTCTGGCCTGGAACTTTGGCAGGGCTCACAAGTGCCGACCATGTGCTCGATGTCGGCGTCTAGCTGGGGCCACCAGAAATAGCTCCGTGCCAGGGCTTTGGAGCGCACAATCCCAGGGTGACTGACGTGCAGGAGTTTGAGTACCCTCGGCCGTAAGGACGCCGGGATCACTACTCGCTGGCCCCACAGAAGGCACCCCCTCTCAAGGGACAACTCTAACTTCTTTCGGAAAAATGGGTCGAACTCCGCTGCCGGGGAGGACGCTGGCTACCCTTTCTGCACCCAGGAGCAAACCCTTGCTAAAATGTTGTCCTTGCCGGTCGCCTTGGCGATGTCGGCGGGCAGTATTGGGGGCGAGTCGAGGACTTCTATCATCAGCACCTGATGGTCTGGCTCCGTCCCGCCCACGTGGCTGTTCTCTTGGGGAAGGGGGGACCTCGATAGAGCGTCCGCATGGCTGATCTCCCTCCCGGGCCTGTACACTAACGCGTGCTGATACGCGTTGAGAAAAATGGCCCACCTAAGCATCCTAGGGGACAGGATCTGTGGCGTGGGCTTATCTGCGGTAAAGATGCCTAGCAGGGGCTTGTGATCGGTTACGATTGTGAAGGGGCGCCCATACAGGAAGTCGTGGAACTTTTTTGTTCCCGCAATTATCGCTAATGCTTCCCTGTCTGTCTGGGCGTAGTTTCTCTCCGCCTGGGGCAGGGACCTGGAATAGAACGCTATCGGGGCCTCCCTCCCGTTTTCCAGCACGTGGCACAGCACCGCCCCCACCCCCACCGGGGATGCATCACAGATCAGGACCACTGGCCGCTTGGGGTTGAAATGGGTGAGGATGGTGTCAGACGCCAGAAGCTGCTTTAGCTCAGTAAATGCCCTCTCTTGCTGGTCGCCCCACTTCCATGCCTCGTCCTTTTTAAGTAACCTGTGCAACAGCTCGGCCACGGCTGCTTTCCGGGGGGAGGAAGGAGTGATAAAAGTTCAGCAGCCCTAGGAACGACTGCAACTCGGGCTTGGAGGTGGGGCGAGGGGCTTGCTTGATGGCGGCTACCTCAGACTTGGACGGCCTTATTCCCTCAGAAGTGACACGGAACCCTAGGAATTCGACCTCGGTCGCGAAGAAGACGCATTTGTCTTTCCGCAGTCTCAACCCCGCCTTTTTGAATATCGCCAGGACCTTGCCCAACCTCTTTGCCAATTCGGCCTGACTTCCCCCCGTTATCAATACGTCATCAAAATAAGGCAACACCCCCTCGAGCCCCTTCAGGAGGCGTTCCACGAGTGACTGGAAAATTCCAGGCGCCGAGTTTACGCCGAATTGAAGGCGCGTCACCTGGAACGCCCCCTTATGGGTGACTATAGTTTGTGCAGCAGCGGCAGCTGGGGTCACCAAGAGCTGCTGGTAGGCTTGTGCTAAGTCGAGCTTAGCGAAACACTTTCCCCCATGTAACCTGGCCAGCAAATGGCTGACTACCGGCACCGGATACGCATTAGGGCGAATGGCCTTGTTGATGGTGCACTTGTAATCAGCGCATATGCGCACCTCCCCGTTGGCCTTTAGTGCTGTTACAATTGGAGTTTCCCACTCCGCAGAATCAACAGGAACAAGAATCCCCTGGCCCACCAATTTGTCCAGTTCCGCCTCTATTTTGTCCTTGAGTGCGAATGGCACCCGGCGCGGTTTGAGTCTTATTGGGCGGACCTCAGGGTCTAGGTTGAACGCTACTGGGGGTCCCTTATATTTCCCAAGTCCCTTTTTGAAGACTTCAGGGTGCGCGTCGCACACCTCCTGAATCGGGTCAGTCCCAACGCCAACGGCGTGCACCCCCCCAATGAACAAACCCAGGGGCTGGAACCATTGAGTCCCGAGGAGGCTGCAATTCCCCCCTTTGAGAACAACTAGGGGGAGAGTCGCGGCGTGTTTCTTAAATTGGACCCGAAAATTTCCCACCCCCAACACCGGAATGCAGTTCCCTTGCACGTCCCGAAGCGTGGACCTCAAAGCTTTGAGTTTGGGCCGCACGTGGGGGGCAATTCTCAGAAACTCCTTCTGGGGAATGATGGAATATGAGGACCCCGAGTCAATTTCCATCCTAATGGGGGCCCCTTGTACTAGTACCTCAACAAAGTAACGGGGGTGTCCCGCGGACACGCTGAACACCGGTGCGTCGTCCTCGCTGTCGTCGGCAATGCGGCCCACGCCGTCTCGCTTCCTCGTGGTCTGGGCGCCGTCCTTGGGTCTCGTCCCGCGGTCTCTCGAGCTCTTCCGGGCCTCGCGCCACTTCCTACAAACCTTGGCGATGTGCCCGCGGCGACCGCAGTTGTGGCACTCGGCTTTTCTGAAGGGGCATTTGGCACGGTCGTGGTTCGCTCCACAGCCGTCGCAACGCCGGCCTTCTTTCCGGACCTTCCGGACGTCCTCGTCGTCGCTGCTCTCCGTGGACGACTTCGAAACTCGCCGGGCCGCGTGCACCGAAACGTGCACCGAAGGCTCTGCCTTGCCCGTCTTTGGCCGCCAGTCCTGGAGCTCCTGAACCCCGGCCTTCGTAGCTTCCGCGGCTTGTGCCTCCTTCAGAACCTCCTGCAATGTGGGGGGTGGCTCGCGGTTCATCAATGTGCGCTGAGTTTCGGCATCTCTCAGGCTGCACAGCACGCAGTCTCTTAGCGTGACCTCTACGTTCTCCCATTTGCAGGTTGGCTTAACACAGGTTTATTGCATGATGATCCAGGGGGAACATGAGGTAATGGCAGATGGGTAGCTCAATATATACAGTGACTATACATTTGAATGTGGCTCCTCGACAGCCTATTGGTTACTGTCCACGTGACGTCACGGACGGCCACGCCCTTCTTGTCCAGGTGTAGGTGATGGCGGGAATCTTCCCGCGCTGTTGTTTGCTGGTGAGTCTGGGCCAGGAGAGCTTGAACGCTCGCTATTGCCACCAGGTGGTCATTAGCTCGCGTCCTATTGCAAGGGCTACAGTTAAGCAGCTGCTGGTTATAATGTTACACAAGCATGGTTACATTGGATACACGTGAATGGATACATTGTAAAAGGTACAGTCATAGAACACAACAAGGAGGTTCCCTTTTGTAGTTTTGATTATTTTCTGCACACACAAAACCAGCAACCATAAAGGCAGGAACAGAGGAAGAAAGGATAATCAAAGGCCTATCAGAAGAGAGAAGGTCTATGGGTTAGAATGTGACTTGCATCACATCCAGTATGAACCGTTTTAGTGTCTTGCACGGAAGACAAAGAAGGAGCCGCAGTGGGGGCTAAAACACAGGTTTATTTCATGATGGTCAGGATGAACATGAGGTAATGGCAGAGGTACAGCTCATTTTATACTGCAGTAATACATTTGAATACTGTTGCACGGTAGCTCATTGGCTGCTACCGGCGTGACGTCATTCTGAGTCACGCCCATCTTCTCCAGGTGATCCTAGCGCGGGAAAGGTTACCGCGGCTGCCGGTGATTGGGGAATGTGAACCCCAGCTGCCCTCTATGGGCAGCTTACTCGCGTTCCTTAAACAGCTGGGTTACATTGTAATCATTGTCAGGTTACATTCATATATTCTTAAAGTAATACTGTTACATACACAACAACCATGAACACCTGAAACATTCTGTAGACCTTGTGCAAGCACAGATTCCAATTATAAATGTAATACAGGCTTCGAATCAAATTGAAGCCAAGTTAGATCATTCTAATTCAGCTTTTCACTGTAGTTGCACCTTCAGCCGCTGAATCTGTCACAATTAATAACTTATGTACTATGGAGGAGCCAAGAGGAGTCACCGTGTAATGTGGGTTTGACTTTGCATTTATATTCTGGTTCACAAACACACACTTTGATGATCTGAAACTAATCAGGCTAGGACAGCCTTCGGTCTGGATGGGGTGCCAGCATGGTACTTTTTTATGGTAAGAAGAAAAATAAATAGGAAAAATGGAGTCTGTAGCATTTGGAGAGAACCACCATACTTGTTGCTGGCCAGAGACCAGAGAAAGAAAAAAAGATTTTATTTTTTTTAAAAAATGGAAGTTTAACAAACAGGAATAGAATGGGGTTTGTTCGATATGATAGAGGCAGGGATAGAAACTTTATGAGTCAAATGGCAAAGGACAATCACATTAAGCTGTAAAGCTCCCTCCCACTAATGCTCAGTGTTAGTGCATGCAAGATTGCTGTTACTCTAATACTTTAAGAGACATGAAACAAGAAATATCCCAGAACTTAGCAGGTTTACTATGGAGGAAGGCTTAAGCCTAGAATCCTCCAGCTGATTGTGAGATTGTGAGAGCTAAAGTCCAAAGAGTATTTTTTCCAACCTCTGAAGGAGTTTGATGCTGCTGAATATAACAAGTAGCAGTTGAATTTTGACAGACTATTAGGAGGTGGACAGGAAAACAGAAGACTGGAGGATTCTAGAAGAAGACATGTCTGGCAGAAATACTGACCGGAAGTATTTCACACTGCAGGACTCTATTCAATTCCCACTTGTGTAGTAAAATAGTGCAGACATGTGCCACTTCAATTTCATGGAGTCTTCTGAATTCAGCTTCATTGTGACCTTCACTAAAATTAAGCTGTATGTGTAAATGGATTTCAAATCTAGGCACCAGGGAATGTTGCCCTTAATTACTACAGGGAGAAAAATAAATAAAAGGCCAATCCTGGGTGGAAAAAAATACAAACAGCCAAAGAAAATATGTTCTTGAACATTTTCTGTAGCCTGACACAAGAGCCTCCAACCCTGAAATATGTTTAAATAAGAGGATGCGACCCAGCTGTAAAATCTGGATTTAGATTTGAACTTTCCCAGAGTTCAAGGTTGTTGTGCTCAGACTTCTTTTTTCATTAATTATTTGGTCTCATCTCTAATATAAACTCCATACTTTTAAGGTAACTCTAATCAGATGTTCGTAGGATCTACTGGAAGACTAACACTGTAAAAGATGAAATTAAATATGTCTGGCCTTGGGAAGAGATTTTTAATGGGACTCTCAAAGAGATACGGTCACCATTCAGCAGTCACTGCTGCAGTTCATTTCATCCTTTTACAGAACAGCAAAGTGAGCCTCATTGAATCACATAAGCTGGGATCAATGAATTGTATCACCATGATTATATGTTACTGTGATGTGTGTTAATTGCAGTACATAATCAACAGCTCATCACATATTTCCTAACATTACCATTGCTGTTTGCAGGTGCACCCACCCAAATAAAGACTCAGACACCGGTATTGGATTAAAGGCATTGGGCCACTTTTATTGAATAATGCCCTAGTCCGAATTATCACTTTCAATTGGTTTATCATCCAATTGTAATTCTTTAAGGCAAGCAGGCCGCAGTAGCACTGGTAAGGTTCCACCCAAAATGCCAATGGCTATTGGCTACATGTATCAATTTGTATCAATTTGTTTGTTGACACAAACAAATTATTGACCGAAGTCAATATACTATCTACTGACCCCACCCTATGACGTGTATCTGTCCAAATATCAAGGTGATGCAGGCTGTGAAGCTCCTAGCATCACCCCTTTCATGGTTCGCCCTTGACCGGCCAATCTTGTTTCCCCTGTACCTATCTACGTGTTGGCCAGTCAATTGCGAACCTGCCGGATACCTATGGGTCATAAATCTTTACCTTACCAGTGCTACCCGCCACACGGGGAGGCGTCCATGATGACTCACCGCCCCCCCCCCCCAGACCGTCAGCTCGGTTGCCAGGCCCGCTTGCCCGTCCTCCAGAAATAGGTTCATACCTCTGGCCGACAGGTGGACCCCATCTCCTGCATACAGGCTAAAATCCTGTAACCCTATCCCCGTGTGTCGAATGGCTGTCCCCAAGCCATTCTCAACAAGAAACCGGGCAACAGCCCTGTTTACTGACCGCCGGGCACGGTCCAAACCACGGAGATCCATGTCTCCTCTAAAACAGTGTCTCGGCACGATGTCAGACCATAGCAACCATGTGTACGGCCATAAATAATGTAAAAACGCCAGGTCACTGCACCTCGACATTTTAAGGAAAGGCCAGTGATCCGTGTGAGATCATTGCCGCTGAGGTGCAGAATCAGAACATCAGGCGGTCCAGCATCCCTGATGGACATCAGGAATGGCAACAGTTCCCGCCATCTCATGCCGTGCATACCATACCACCGCATATGTGCAGATGCACGCAGCCCGAGATGGGGTCCCCACTCCGACGATGCAGCATACTGTGCCGCCCAGTGTACATAGCTGCGGCCCACCAGCCACACTGCCACCGGTGTGCGTAGACACACAGGGTCTGTAAAAGAAGGAAAAGGAATTAAGGACATAACTAGGTACTCATACAGTGAGGGGACGTACATACAAGGAAAAAACGTGCGGACCCCCACCAGCCCGTCCAACATATATCAGCCTCAGAGTACCCAAATGCAGCCACAGTCGATGCGACGCCTATCCTGAATGAATGGGTGCCATAACGAGCCCCACACTGTGACGTGCGGTACCGGTCACCCTCCACAACTGAAATTTGGTAAGGGGAGACCCATCCTGATGGCAGAACAATGGGCCAGGGCGCGCAGCAGGCACTGCCAAAATTGCATGTAGGGCACCAACCGGACAGATGTCAGCAAATGTACATTGTAGCAGTATAAGACCACTGCCTACTCCATGCTGATCGGCCTTTGAGGAATGAATCCTCAACTGAGCCCACTCCTGGATGATAGACACATCATCGAGTTCCAGTGCCCTATGAGACACGTCCTCCTTTGACCATGGGACCAGCTCGCTGATTCACAGAGCTCCAGAGAAAGCTACGGTGGTAGCTGCATGAAAAAGAGACTCCTCATACCTATTGTAACATAGTCTATGCCAACCTCATGCAAGGTGGGTCAGAATACCTGGTAAAACAGGGCGACGTGTGTCCAGGTGGCGGCCACGTCCACGTGTCCACCCTTCCAATACATGGCGTATGCAGAAGACACTCACACAGTCAGTAAAGCCCCGTCCTTTGGCCATGAATGCCAAGGCGTAAAGCCTGGTGGCGATGGTGCGTGGGGCCAACCCCAGATCATGAAGGTGCACCATATACTGTAAAACCTGGTTGACCAGTATCGGCCACATTTTAGGCAACTGCCTTTGCCTACAAAAGGCCCTAAAGTGAAGGAGTGTATGCTGATACGCCTTACGTGTGTGAGGTGCCAAAGGCATGCCACTCGCCCGGTTCACCTCTCCCCGCTAAATGTCCATATGTCAGCCAGGAGTGGAGAGGGAAGTTCCTCTGCGTCTGGAGCCAAGGCACGGAACCGGGAGATCTGCAGGCGGGATAAAGCATCGGCAATATCGTTATTAATGCCTGGCACATGTCTAGCCCTAAGGAGCACATTAAAGCCCACGGACCTAAGAACAATTGACAAACTAAGGCCATGACTCCGGGAGATTTAGACATTTGGGCATTGACAATGTGCACCACCGCAGCATTGTCACACCAAAAGTGAACCACAGAATTAGCCCACCTGTCCCCCCCAGAGCATAAAGGGGACCCAAAATTGAAAAACTCCAAGAACGTAAGATCGCGTAAGTGATCCGTGCCTGGGGCCATTGACCATAGGCACACTGTCCTTCAAAATAAATCCCATACCCAAGGGAGCCGTAGGCATCCGACTGTACTTGGAACTGGGGCTGACCATAAGCTCAGATCTCCAAAAGGAGATGGCATTAAAGTCCTGCAGGAATGTGAGCCAAACCAACAGGTCTGCTCGTAAACCCCTAGTCAGCTGTACCCTGCGGTGTCGTTTATAAAGACCCGCCATAGTGTCACCCAGACGCCTGGCGAAGGCTCTGCCTGGTGTTACCACTCTGCAGGCGAAGTTGAGGTGGCCGTGCATCACCTGCAACTCCTGGAGAGGCACCTTACACTTGGCAAACATTGCCAAAATCGCATCAGAGATCCGCCCCCCTTGACTGACAATTCGGTCACCAGGCCCTCTTGCACGTCATTCAAAAAAGGTCCATCCTCTTGCTGACAGGTGAACCCCATCTCCAGAATACAGGCTAAATTCCTGTAACCCTATCCCCAGATGACAAATAGCTGTCCCCCAAGCCATTCTGGATAAGGAACCAGGCAACAGCCCTGTTCACTGACCGCCGGGCGCGGTCCAACCACGGGGGTCAATGCCTCCCCTATAATAGTGCCTCAGCACGATGTATGACCATAGCAACTATGTGTACGGCCATAAATGGTAAGGAAACGCCAGGTCACTGCACTCGGAAGTCTTTAAATCCAGGCTAACGATCTGTGCAAGATCATCACCTCCGAGGTGCAGAATTAAAACATCTGGCAGTCCAGCATCCCCAATGGACATCAGGAATGGCAACAGTTCCTGCCACCTATATGCCGTGCACACCATACCACTGCATACGCACGGTTACACGTAGCCCGAGATGGGGTCCCCATTCTGATGAAGCAGCATA
This sequence comes from Bradypodion ventrale, assembly GCA_035047345.1. NCBI lineage: Eukaryota > Metazoa > Chordata > Lepidosauria > Squamata > Chamaeleonidae > Bradypodion > Bradypodion ventrale. The sequence goes on from JAWDJE010000001.1 coordinate 439,853,249, forward strand.
CTGTGCCACCCAGTGCACATAAATTGTGGCCCACAAGCCACTCTGCCACCAGTGTGCGTAAACACACAGGGTCTGTAAGATAAGGAGGGAGAATTGAGGGCTGAACAAGGCACTCATGCAGTGAGGGAACGAACAGATAGAGAAAAAAGGTGCAAATCCCCACCTGCCCATGCAACGTATGTCAGGCTCTGAGTACCCAAATGCAGCCGCAGTTGATGCAGCGCCTATCCAGAAGGAATGGGTACCAATTGTAATTCAGTAAGGGGAGACCCGTCTTGGTAGCAGAACGACAGGCTAGGGCGTGAACCACGCGCTGCCACAAACACATGTGCGGGAGCAACCGGACATATGGCAGCACCATGCTACTACCCTTTCCCCGGAGCCCACTCCAGAGCCCACTCCTGGTTGAGCAACACATCTTCCAGTTCAAGTGCCCTGCAGAACATGTCCCCTATTGAAAGTGGTACCAGCTCACTTAATCTGAGAGCCCCAAAGAAAGCCACGGAGGTAGTTGCCCAAAATTAGACTCTTCGTACGGAGCATAGGCGCTGGCCGTGTAGGAGTCATATATATTAGCCACAAGTGCTAGCAGGGCTCGTTGCTCTGCATCTCAGGGTGAAGGGCCGCCCTCATCCTAAGTTCTTCACCATAGGCCAACTATGATGGGCCAGGGAAATCAACCATGGCCCGGTAAATATTGTCCAAGTACTGGACCATTGGGATGGCCAAATCAGGACAGGCCCTTATATATCCTGCCATGGATACCAAATAGGCCGGTAACCAATTGGCCCCATTGCGAGGCAGCTTACGGCGACGGGACAACTCCTTGTCCCTGTCGTCCTGCCCCTCCATCTCCTCCTCAGTTGGGTTCACGTTGCAGGAGGGGGAAAATGTGAATATATTCCCCACACCACATCTTCTCACTAATAGCCCGGGATAAATGGTCACCCAGGGGTAGGGAGTAACCGGCCGTCGGCAGGGCCGCCGTTGGCACGGATTGGAGTGGGGAAACACACAATAGGCCCTATCGGACCCCCGAGAAGTTAAGGGAAAGCATTGGGGCGGTCACCCCTGTAAGAACCTGGGTGTAATTGGCCTGATGCGGCCATGGCTACTGTACCCCCCCAGTGTTATGAGCTAGTGTCACAGGTGTGCTGATTTGACCAGGATACTCACTCGGTGCACCCCCACAGGCTGCCCCCACAGGGGGTTCTGGCCCGTGGTGGCCGTCGGAGCTCGTGATGGCCATCGAGCTCTGTGTTTCCGTGCGTCCATGCCAAGCAGGACCGTTCCCCGGTGGAGTGCCCTGCTGTAATGGCCGGATGGGGAGCTGCGAGATGCCAGCCTGTGCTGGCCTGATGGCCTCCAGCAGCTCAACCCTGTTGGCGGCCCGCTGCGCAGCCGTGGCCGGCATGTGGACTGGAACTGCAGAGCCGGCAAGCCCACCATCCGAAGGTGGTGGAGCAATGCCCATTGATGCCTCCAGTGCCGAAATGCGGGCAGGAGAGCATCCACAGCATCTGACCCACCAGGATAAGGTGGGCTGGATGGGCCGGATGGCCCACTGGGTAATTGATGAGGGGTAAACCTGTGTGGCAATCCCTGGCCAGAATAGGGCCATGCCCAATAATCCGGCCCATGAGGGGCCGGAAGAATGGTGAGGTGGAAACCCACACCTAGCCCGAGTGGGCCGCTATGCCCCAAGCCGGGCAAAGGCGCAACAGGGGTAGAAACCCCAGGGGAGCAGGCCTGTGCAACCCCCACCCGAGTCCTCAGACTGGGCGGGTAGTCAGAGACCTGGTCACCCTCATTGGTGGCAGTGGGTATTATGACCCTGCCACCCCCCTGTGGGGCTGCCGCCTGAGCCCTCTGGCCCGGTGGTAGCCCCGAGGAGGTCAAGGGGGTGGGGTGAGCCCTCCCCCTAAGTTGCGGCCTAGGGGCCACCTGGGCCTTGCGCTTGGGTGCCATAGCCACCCAAGCAGGCGCTGATCAGAGGAGGGCTGCGTCGGAGCGATATCGGAGGGAGCTGCGTCCGAGCGATATCCTCAGCAAATTCTAAAGGATATCCTCAGCTAAAGCAAGAAGAAAGGTGAAGCCGAGGGGAAGAAGCGTCAGAGCGAACCTCTCCGCTCCGTCGCTTCTCTTTTTAAAATGGCAGCGAGGCTGCCTCGTGGCCACCCCTTTTATAGAGGGATGGCCATGCCCCCTAACTGACCCGGATGTCTGAGTCCGGGTGGGGGCCCCCCCCGCAAAGAGCGCGGCAGCCATTTTGGCGCCGCGCTTGCATTTGTAGCAGTTTTCAGAAACCAAGCTATGCAGAAAGAGATGATCTTCTTGCCACCACCCAAGAATGGCTTTCAAACTTTCTTCTGTATCTGCATCCTAATTTGTAAAATAAATCTGGCTGTCAGCAAAGGATTCTACACTCTATCTTTGATCTTCTCCTTAAACATCTCTGTTTGAAAACCATTGTCTTGGGCAAAGGAACAAACCTTATGTAAAATTATTTTTACGTGATATAATTGGTGTAACAAATTATGGCATGCTCTTGTTTATTGAACTGTACCTATTTTAGAGGAGAATTATGTGAGGATGCCTTTATCACAATTGCTGAAATGTTTCTTCATTAAAAACATCCTTTCAACTTCCTTCACCTTTTTTTTCTAAGCAGAATTCCCTGTTTCAATTCACTTCAGATATTGAGTAAGGCAACTTGTAGGTGTGTGAAGATTTCTCTAAATCTGAAGTATTGAGTTGATTACTTCACTTTATCTCAGAATTCCTTCAGACTTCCCTCTTTGAGTTGATTTCAAAGATTAATTTAGGAATTGGGTAACCCTTTTAGCAACTAAAACAGAACATAATGTCTCTAGCTCAAATTTGGCTTGCATGAATTTTTAATTAGTTTCATAACATAACTCCCAAAAAGTATTACACAAACTAAATATTGATGCTTGCTTTCTCACTTCTTCTAGTACACAGTATGATTTACGTAAGAGTTCTTTAAAGGTCAAGCTAAAAATCTATTTCTTTTGAAATGATAAATACACATCTAACCTCTGATTGAGACTATAAAATTTAATTTTAAATTTCATTTTTTTAAAAAAAATTCCATGCGCAATTCATTGTTTTAGAGAACCAATGGAAAAAAACCATAGGCTATACTGATGCAATAGAGCGCATATTAGATACAGAGACAAAGAGCATGACTAGATTGCTCCTTATAAGGTTGTCTGGGCTTGCTCATCTTTAGGCTGTTAGAGGATAGGGGAAGGGATAAATTAACACCACAGGAAACCTTTCCCTGTATGGTAAAGTAGATGATAAGCTATCTCAGTATATGGGCAAATAATACAGTTTCCCTGCTGCTCTGCAGATGGGTAGGGGAACTGTTTAATTTTTTTTCCATCCTAGGCAATCTATACCATGTACTGGAGAGAAGGATTTTTTTTTAAAAAACACCAACATTTTCTCTGTTTTCCCCTTTTATTGCCAATTGAAACTGGGGTAAACATACTGGATGCAAACCATTCTTATACTGTAAGCCAGGGGTTCCCAACCTTTTCAAGCTGGTCACACTTTCTCAGTAAGCTTTGAGGGCTGGATGGCCATTTTGCCCTGCCTGCACAATGGGGATGGCCATTTAGTCCCAACAGCTTCAAAGGGGTGGCTGTTTTGTTTCTCGAATGCCCTTGGAGGGGGTGGGGCTGTGGGCTGGATGCATGGAGCCCAGACTGAGTCTTAAAAGAGCAGACTAAGCACCTACCTGGACATATTCAAACTTACCATCAGATATAATGATGGTCAATTTTTCACTCTTATTTTATATGCTGCAATCTGACATATTATGTTCTACCAGGTACTGCAAAAGAGTGCTTGGTTTTTGTTTCAGATATTGAATGGTCCTCATAAATGTATCAATGATTCTGAAATGGTGCCAATGATGTTAGACACTTGTTCAGAGGTTGACCAAAAGAAAAGAAGGAGGCCCTATCCTTAAATGGAGAGGTGCCAACAACATTAAGCATCTATCTAGAGCAGTGATGGCAAACCTTTTAGAGACCGAGTGCCCAAACTCAACAAGCTGCCATCGGCACCGCATAGGGGTGGGGTGAATTCTGTGCTGCGGGGAAGAAGTGCTTCCATTGGGCTGCTGGGGAGAGTGAACCTTGTGCTGGGGTGATGGTGTGAGTGCCCTCAGAGAAGACTCTGAGTACCCCCTCTCGCACTTGTGCAATAGGTTCACCACCACTGTTCTAGAAGTTGCACAAGGGAGAAGCTCAGTATTTGGGCAGGAAGAGTCAGATATGGTCACCCCCTTCACTTTTTACAACAAAGTTGGCTATCAGAGAGAAGGAGTGTATTGTGGTGACAGCTGGCAAAGCCAGATGGGCAGCTGGAGAAATCTAGGATGGGCAGCACTGGTGCTTCTCCTCTTGTCATAGTCAACAAGAGTGCATGGACCACCGGTGCTAAGTGACTTCAAGAGTCCAATCTTTACCTATAAGGAGGGACATTAACCGTTGGACTCTGGCATACATGCCCGCACCTGTCCATACTGTCCTGTACCGACCCACCTGCACTTGCCTTTACCCGGCCCGCAGAGCACAGCAAGGGTCCCACAGTCACCAGTGGGGCAACAGCCATGCAAACAAAACAAAACAACTTCAATTCCCAACGTCCTCCACGCTGCGCCGCCCCTCAGCCAATCAGGCTGACAGGCGAGAGCAAGCAGAACGTTGGGAAAGGCGGCGTGCCCAATAGAAACCAAGCCACAGGGGAAATAACCGCCACATGAACACGAACAAAAGAAACAAAACTTCAAGCCCCAGCATCCTCCGCACTGTGACCACTTCAGCCAATCAGGCTGAAGGGCGCAAGCACCCAGAATGCTGAAAAAGCTGGCACGCAAAAAATAAAATAAAATAATATCTCCTGCAACGGGAACGTAAGGCTGCCACAGGCGGACGCAGTGCCTCATGGCCTTGCTAACCCAAACCCGCACAAAAACACAGCAAAACAACTGCCGGCCTTCTTTCCCAGAGCAACAGGGAAAAGAGAGACTCCCTCTCCTCCACCCTACCCCGCCGAAGACACAGCGAGACCACTGCCGGCCTCAAGGTAAGTTGAGCCAGGGTGGGAAAAAAGCAGCGGGCAGCAATTCGTCAGGGGAAGCACACTCACTGGCGAATGACTGGATTCTGCCTTTCTACTACGCACACCACTATTTCGAGAACTAGCACGAAACAGCGGTGAAAGTAATAGAAAAGCAGCAGCCAGCAATCTGCAAGGAAGAGCACCACCCCTTACGGATCGTTGCCTGCCGATCTCCCATTAGGTAAGCCAGGGAAAAAGGAGGCCAAGAGGAGAGAACCATTGTGAAGAAGAGAAGATTGCTCTTCTCTGCCTCCTTTTCACCCAACCGACCTAACAAACCTTACTAGACGAAGAGCGAGCTGACTGCTGGCTCTTCCTTTTTCCCATCGCTGCATTGAAACCTAATTTCGAAACAGCAATGGGGAAAAGTGGAAATGACAGACAGGCCATTCTTCACCCCACAAAACACAAACACAACCAAAACTAAACAGTTAACCAAAACGGCAAGCATCAAAAATAATGAATAAACAAATAATTAAAATAAAACCAATAAACAACACAACAATAAACCACAAACTCAACAAAAAACACCCAAAATACCAAAGGCTACCGAAAAGCAATGAAAAATCACTAAAAACACCTATCTACAACATGAAAATACCTAACTCAACAAACAATAATATCACAAGTTAAAGAAATAAATACGGGGAAAGAATTACAACCATAAATACCGAAAACAATCAAACACATCTAAAATCCAAAATAAAAACATAAGAACAATCAGAAACACTTTTGGGGGGGGGGGGGTTTAAGGAGAAACTCTCTACTTAAACCCCCCAGCCCAACACCCCAAAATCAACACAAAATAAAAACAGAACAAAAAATCAAGAGCACTTACCAAACACGTCCTATCTCCATGCCTCTGGGACCGAACTGAACAAAGAAAGGAAATTGCAGTACTCTTAAGCACAGCCCCACCTAGAGGCCGGAAGAGTATAAAACAGACAAAAAATTATTTAAAAAATCAAAATAAAAAATAAATAAAATAAATAAAATCAAATAAATTAAAAAAATCACAAATTCAAATCACAACCACCAAAACCACCCCAAACAAAAAAGCAAACACACACACACAAAAAAAAAACCTGCCCAGCTGGCCGGGCTCAAATATGCTAGTGCTACATAAGGATTTCCATGGTTTGGGGCCACATGCTTGTAGCTGCTGCCCATTTAAAAGCCCCTTGTGTGCACGATTACTTCAAGCAACCTGCTCCCATTACCACCAAGTTATGTCTGAGGCTATTTCTTTTCTTTGATTGCTGTTCAGTGATCACAGTCCTAGAAGTCGATGTAGAAGTGGCCAAAATGGTTGCAATTCAATCTATGAACTGTGTATTTGCCATACTGTTTTCTTCAGAATGGTTTCCACGATGAGACAGAACTATGAACCCCTTTGTATACATATCCTATATCTAAATTTAAAAAAAAAATTTTTTTTTTTTTGGGGGGGGGGGTTAAACTGAGGTACTGCAGCCAAAATCACTGATGTTGTGACTTTCAACCTGAAGGGCTCAAGGATGACTCAGCCTTCCATCCTTCCAAAATCAGTAAAATGAGTACCCAGCATGTTGGGGCAAAAAATGTGAACTGCCCAGAGAGTGCCCTTAGTCCTATGGGGCAGTATATAATAAGTACAATTGCTGTTGCTATTTAATTGATACTATGTGCTGAATTAGATTAAGACAAGAGGTGTCAAATTTCATACCATTACCAAAACAGTAGTTGAAATCCGGTAGTAACTTGCAACTACAGTAACCCCTTTGAATTACTAGGGATTTGGTGAGTCAATACCTAAGTAAGTTCCATTGATTCAGCGGTCCTACTCTAGTTGTGACTCACTATTGGATTTCAGCTAATATAAATTACTTCAACAATCATATAAAATCTGAGATATAATAAAAATAATTGTGATTAGAGGCTTCCCATAATCTAAGGCCTTAAACTGTAGCTTACTTATCTTGTATGTAAACCTGACACTGGCTACGTGACAAATTGAAAAATGTGGTGGGTGGATGGATGGGCTTTGGTTTCTCACCCAAAGGAAATCTAAAAATGGCCTTGTTCATGTATGCAAATGCATCTTGAGGAGCAGCTAATTTAGCCCTAATTTTAGCTTGGATATACAAGTGACATTCCCTTACATGGCATCCTTCACTGATCTGCTTCTCCTAGCTCTAAGTCATAGCCCTCAAGGTTTCCAAAGTGAAATGCATGCATGGCACCATCTTGAAGATCTGACAGATTTCAAATGGCTCGCCTGATTTTACATCAAAGATGAGCTTCAAGTAAAGAATGCTAAAAAGATGTTTAAGCTAAGAGGTTAATATCGTACCATCTGGAGAAGCACAAGTACTGACGAATGTAGCTCTGAGATTCAACTACCCTTTCTAACAGACCACTAATATGTATTCTCTCTCTCTCTCACTCACATACACACACAACACTTTTCAATGCGAAATGTTGTGCAGCTCATAGCAACAGTTTCATGCCTAACCGATTATGGCTGGCCTTTCAAATGTAGCCCACCACGCAGCCCCTAAACACAACAGCAAGTCTTTATACTATCTCATTGCTTCCTGAGATTTATTGCATTTTGATAAACGATCGTTTATGTTAGTTTGACAATTGGAGAATTTATGAATGAGAGCTATTTGCCTAAAGTGATGAACTGAATTGTAAAATAACCATTAGCAATGATGACACCATTTAAAATTTGTTTAAGAATCAGGTTGCAGTTTTAGTTTCTTTTCAATAAGAAACTATGTGTTTGGGGGTACACAGCCAAGAGATCGTTTATTTCACTATAATAAGCTTCTGACAGGCTTCATCAAGAGGGCGTGCTGAGCCAAAGTTACAGACTACTTCCCACTTTTCCCTTCAGATGTGTATGACTTCCCAAAGAGAGCATAAAATTAATTTATATTTTCCAGTTTCATGTGCAGCTTCCTGCTGGATATTGAGATGAAACAGGAGAGCATTTCCATCTGGCTATAATGGTTTTCTTGCACATTACTAAGTTTGCTGTTACAAGCCACGTCTGTCTTATAGTGGCTTTCCAGAAATGCGAGATATTTAAGGAGTAGCTTTACCAGTGCCACCTCAATATGCTTTCATGGCTGAATTAGTTTGGCCCTCTGTCACTCTGTACACTACACCACAGAGGCTGTCTATTTAAGGAGCTCTCATCTCCCAGTGATTTTCATTATAAGAGTGAGGATTTGAACTGAGATCTCTTGAATCCTAGTCCACCATACTACCTACTTCACCATGATGGCTCTCTCAGCTTACTAGGAGTGCTTAGGAAAGGGCTCACATGCTACTAACATTATTCCAGTGAACATGCACTACTACTCAGAAACTATCCTTTTTTTATCAAAGCTGATGTTGTGCCAGTGTTGTGTTCTCAAACACTGTACCTTTATACAATGTACCTATTCATGTGTAACCAATGTATCCTTCTACTTGTAACATGATAACCCTAATAGGACGCGAGCTAGTGACCACCAGATGGCAATAGCGAGCGTCCAAGCTCATTGGTCCAAACTCACCTAAGAACAACAGCGCGGGAAGATTCCCGCCACTACCTTCACCTGGACAAGAAGGGCGTGACCTACAATGACGTCACACGGACAGTAACCAATAGACTGTCACGGAGCCACATTCAAATGTATAGCTACTGTATATATTGAGCTGCTCGTCCGCCATTACCACATGTTCCCTCTGACCAGCATGTAATAAAGTTGTGTTAAGCCAGCTCTTCGGCTGTCCTGGTGTCTTTGGTCCCATACACAAAATTGGCGACGAAGGTGGGATCATGGCTGCCCACGGGACCAAGACATACGCCGGTTTCGACATCAAGAAACCGCAAGACTGGGAACTTTTCGAAATGGACTTCCAAGGCACGCTGGTGGAGTTCGAGGTGACGGACGAGGCAAAGAAGAGAGCCATCCTCACCAGAATGCTCGGGCACGACGCCAAGAGGGTGTTGATTGACCTCATCGCACCCAAAAAGGCGGCTGAATTCAAAGCAAAAGAGCTCCTGCAGGTGTTGCGAGACCATTTCCGGCCCTCGGTAGCGATGTTTCCCGCTCGGAGCGCGTTTTAGAGGCGAGTCCAAGCGCCTGGTGAGTCGGTTGCCGCTTTCGTAGCGGCCCTGCGTCTGGCTGCCGGCCCATGCAAATGGGAGAACTTGGAAGTCACCCTCAGGGACTGCGTGCTATGCGGCCTGAAGGATGCTGAAATCCAGCGCACGCTGATGAATCAGGAGCCGCCCCCCACATTGCAGGAGGTCCTGAAAGCGGCACAGGCCGTGGAAGCCACGAAGGCCGGGGTACAGGAGCTCCAGGACTGGCGTCCGAAGGCCGCCAAAACAGAGAGTTCGGTGCACGCAGCCCGGCGAATTTCGAAATCGTCCGCCGAAAACAGCGACGACGAGGACGTCCGGAGGGTCCGGAAGGAGGGCCGGCGCTGCGATGGCTGCGGAGCGGCCCACGACCGTGCCAGGTGTCCTTTCAGAAAAGCCGAGTGCCACAACTGTGGACGACGCGGGCACATCGCCAAAGTATGCAGACAACGGCGCAAGGACCGGGGGAGCTCGCCCGACCGCGCGGCAAGGCCAGACCGCTCGACGAGAATCAAGGATGGCGCCCGGCCCACGAGGAAGCAGGACGGCGTGGGCCGCATCTCCGACGACAGCGACGACGACGCTCCAGTTTTCAGCGTGTCCTTGGGACACCCCCGCTACTTTGTTGAGGTACTGGTGCAAGGGGCCCCTGTTAGGATGGAGATTGACTCTGGCTCCTCATATTCCCTCATTTCCCAAAGGGAGTTTTTGAGAATTGCCCCCCGCGTACGGCCCAAGCTCAAAGCGTTGAGGTCCACGCTTCGGGACGTGCAAGGGAACAGTATCCCGGTGTTGGGGGTTGGGAAATTTCAGGTCCAGTATAAGCGGCACGCCGCGGAACTCCCCCTAGTCGTTCTCAAGGGGGGTAATTGCAGCCTCCTCGGTTCCAGCCCCTGGGTCTGTTCATTGGGGGGGTGCACGCTGTTGGGACTGATCCAATACAGAGGGTGTGCGACGCGCACCCTGAAGTCTTCAAAAAGGGACTTGGGAAATTCAATGGACCCCCAGTAACTTTCGACCTGGACCCGGAGGTCCGCCCAATAAGACTCAAACCGCGCAGAGTGCCTTTTGCACTAAAGGACAAAATAGAGGCGGAACTGGACAAATTAGTGGGCCAGGGGATTCTTGTTCCTGTTGATTCTGCGGAGTGGGAAACTCCAATTGTCACGGCATTGAAGGCAAATGGGGAGGTTCGCATTTGCGCCGATTATAAGTGCACCATTAATAAGGCAATCCGCCCTAATGCGTATCCGGTGCCGGTGGTCAGCCATTTGCTAGCCAGGTTACATGGGGGAAAGTGTTTCACTAAGCTCGACCTGGCACAGGCTTATCAGCAACTCATGGTAACCCCTGCCGCAGCTGCTGCACAGACCATAGTCACGCATAAGGGGGCGTTCCAGGTGACGCGCCTCCAATTCGGCGTGAACTCGGCGCCTGGAATTTTCCAGTCGCTCGTGGAACGCCTCCTCAAAGGGCTGGACGGCGTTTTGCCATATTTTGATGATGTTTTGATAACGGGGGGAGTGAGGTTGAGTTGGCTGAAAGGCTAAACAAGGTTCTGCAGGCATTCGAACAGGCGGGGTTGAGGTTGCGAAAAGACAAATGCGTCTTCTTCGCGAAGGAGGTTGAGTTCTTAGGGTTCTGAGTAACACCCGAGGGGATCAAACCGTCCAAATCCAAGGTGGCCGCCATCAAGAAAGCCCCTCGCCCCACCTCCAAGCCCGAGTTGCAGTCGTTCCTAGGGCTCTTAAATTTCTACCACTCCTTCCTTCCTCGGAAGGCTGCGGTGGCTGAGCCGCTTCACAAGTTGCTCAAGAAAGATGCGGCATGGAAGTGGGGCGATGAACAGGAGAGAGCATTCACGGAACTGAAACAACTCCTGGCGTCAGACGCCATTCTGACCCATTTCAACCCCAAACGGCCGGTGGTACTGATCTGTGATGCATCCCCGGTGGGGGTGGGGGCAGTGTTATGCCACATGTCGGAAAACGGGAGGGAGGCCCCAATAGCGTTTTACTCCAGGTCCCTGTCCCAAGCGGAGAGGAATTACGCCCAGACAGACAGGGAAGCGCTGGTGATAATTGCAGGGACCAAAAAATTTCACAATTTTCTATATGGCCGCCCCTTCACCATCGTGACCGACTACAAGCCCCTACTAGGCATTTTCACCGCAGATAAGCCCACGCCACAGATCCTGTCCCCAAGGATGCTCAGGTGGGCCATTTTTCTCAATGCCTACCAGCACGCGTTGGTGTACCGGCCCGGGAGGGAGATCAGCCATGCAGACGCCCTGTCGAGGTCCCCCCTCCCCCAGACACACAGCCACGTGGGCGAGGACGAGCCGGACCGCAAGGTGTTCATGATTGAAGTCTTAGATTCACCCCCATAGTACCCGCCGATATCGCTAAAGCGACAAGCAGAGACAAGACGTTGGCGGCGGTTAGCTCCTGGGTACAGAAAGGGTCGCCAGCGTCTTCCCCAGCGGAGGAATTCGCTCCGTTTTTCAGGAAAAATTTGGAGCTGTCCCTAGAGAGGGGGTGTCTCTTGTGGGGGCAGCGGGTGGTGATCCCCACATCCCTTCGGCCGCGGGTGCTTAAACTGCTGCACGTCAGCCACCCCGGAATCGTGCGCTCCAAAGCGCTGGCCCGTAGTTACTTTTGGTGGCCCCAGTTAGACGCCGACATCGAGCACATGGTCGGCACTTGTGAGAATTGCCAATGCTCCAGACCGGAAGAGGCCCGTCTTCCCCACAGGGAGTGGGACGCGGCTAAGGGGCCGTGGTCCCGGATACACATAGATTTCGCGGGCCCGTTCCGAGGAACCCTGTTTCTCCTTGTTGTGGACGCTTTCTCCAAGTGGTTGGAGGTCATCCCAGTCACGAGCACCTCCTCGGCCGCGACAATAAAGCATTTGCGGAGAATTTTTTCCACGTTCGGCATACCCGACACTCTAATTAGCGATAACGCTAGTTGCTTCACGTCCGCTGAGTTCAGGGCATTCACAGAGATTAACGCCATCCGGCACATCACCTCCGCCCCTTTCCATCTGGCCACCAATGGCCAAGTGGAGCGCCTCGTCCGCACCACGAAGGACGCGCTGCGGCGCATGGGCCCCGGGGACCTCAACCTGCAAGTGTGTCAGTTTCTGCTAGGGTACAGGGTGACCCCGTTGGCATCAGGATACTCCCCCGCGGAGCTCTTAATGCGCAGGAAACTGACCACCATCCTCACTAGGCTAGACCCCACGAGGGTAGAAGACAAGGGGAGGAACATCGGGCTAGAGGCCACAAAGAGTTTCAGCGTAGGCTCCCCCGTGCATTGCAGGAACTACGCCAGCCCAGGGCCAGCCTGGGTGCCGGGGGTTGTCGTGGAGCAGACCGGTCCCATATCATACCGCGTGGAGACCAGCACGGGTCTACTGTGGCGGCGACATGCGGACCAGCTCCGGAGCCGGGTCCCAGAGAGGCAGGGCTCAGAAAGCACAGACAGGGATTCAGCGTTAGGGTTCTCCCCCACCCGTTTAGCCCAAGGGGGAGGAGAGGGGGGTCATGGGTCCCCACCGAGGGGGGAGGAGAAGGAATTTGTCCTCATAGATACCCCGCGGGATCACCCAGCAGAGTTTGATTTTGAGTTTCAGAACCAGGGGGGGGGTTTCGGAGTGGTCCCCCACCCATCCAAGCGAGAAGAGGGGTTTTACGTTAGCCCCTAGTGCCCCCGGTCTGCCCACAATGGAGTTTGTCCCTTCCCCTAAAGCTGCAAAACCGCAGCAAGCCACTAACGAGTCTCCCTCTCCCATTACAGGACAAGGGACCAGGGAACAAGGAAGCGGTAGCGCCCCCAGGGCGGGCCAGCCCACATCGCGGCCCAAACGCAATTGCAATAAGCCATCTTGGCTGAGAGACTTCGTCTCATCCTAGGGGGGAGGGATGTTGTGTTCTCAAACACTGTACCTTTATACAATGTACCTATTCATGTGTAACCAATGTATCCTTCTACTTGTATCATGATAACCCTAATAGGACGCGAGCTAGTGACCACCAGATGGCAATAGCGAGCGTCCAAGCTCATTGGTCCAAACTCACCTAAGAACAACAGCGCGGGAAGATTCCCGCCACTACCTTCACCTGGACAAGAAGGGCGTGACCTACAATGACGTCACGCAGACAGTAACCAATAGACTGTCACGGAGCCACATTCAAATGTATAGCCACTGTATATATTGAGCTGCTCGTCCGCCATTACCACATGTTCCCTCTGACCAGCATGTAATAAAGTTATGTTAAGACAGCTCTTCGGCTGTCCTGGTGTCTTTGGTCCCATACACAAAAGCCAGTTATTCATTAGAAGCAACTGATATTCAGTGATATCAGTAGTGGGACTAACATATACCTTAAATATAATAAATGTACAGTAAAACCCTGACTTACAAATGCCCTGAATTACATAAAATACGACTTACAAAAATATTTTATGCTAAATCCATGTCCCAATTTACACAATTTCCTATGGGTTTGCTTTGATTTACATAAAGATTCTTTTTCCTATGGGTTTGTTTCGAGTTACATAAAAATTCCATTTTTCCCTATGGGTTTGCTTCGATTTACATAAAAATTCCATTTTTCCTATGGGTTTGCTTCAAGTTACATTAAAAAAATAATTTTTCCTATGGGTTTGCTTCGAGTTACATAAAAAAACGATTTAACTATGGAACAGACTTTTTTTGTAAGTCGGGGTTTTACTGTATACCTCTAGCATTGCTGCCTGTTGTCTATCAGTTGCCTTAAATGAAGATGCGGACCTAAATCCAATGTTTTGTTCCTTAAAGAGTAGATTTATTGAATCAATGAGATTTGTCGACTAACTGACTAATGGATTCAATGGCTGAAATTCAGTAGTAAGCTGGTACTGGAGTAGGCCAACTGGAACAATGAAACTTACATAAATGTCAATTCACTTCAATGATTCGATGGGCCTATTCTATCTCTAACTTATTATTGGATTTCAGCCAATAAGTTTTACTTTACTTAGAACTAAAAACTGGATTTAGTCCAACGTTTAAAAAACTGGAAAAATAATGTATTAAGCCAATTCTGTATCATTTACTTCAACAGGATGGAATCAATATAAATGTAAATGCTCCAGGATACTACAGCTCAAGTCTTATTCCTCCCCACCACCACCCAAAAAAAAAGAAGATTTGATCTGTGTGTTTTGAAGATTTATTTTAGCCTGGAACTTTCAAATATAATGTAGCATATTTACAAACATGCCTGCCTTTGTATGTGCATATGTACAAAGGGAGGATTTTGACTCTACTTTGTTCTTATAATGTGTTTACACATACTATGCTAGTGAAAAATGGCCATAAAAACAAAGCCAGACTGAAATTCAGCAGATTCTGGGCTTCCTTTGGAACAAAATTACTGAACCTGTAACTGAAAGCTTCAAAATCATAAGCTACTGGTTATGACCTAGGAGGGCAAAATATTTATTAAGAACAAACTTTATAAAAAGTGTGATAATGTTTTAGTACAGTGTTTCCCAACTTTGAACCCTTAGATGTTCATGGAATTCAATTCTCAGAAATAGGTGTATTGATGTGGGCTTCTGGGAATTGAAGTCTAAGGATATCCAAGGAATTAAGGTTGGAAAACACTGCTCCATTGTAACAATGGCAGGGAATAGCTTGGCCACATTATTTCATCTGCTTCCCAACCGGATGACTGCAGTGTGCTCTACATTTAGCTGCCCTTGAGACTGGCACAGATGTTACTGCAGCAGTGTGCTAATGTGCACATCATGAGGAAACCACATTAAATTGAAATGAATGAAACTACAAAGGTTGGCCGTTTGCTTCTAGGCTGAATTCAAGGTCTTGCTGATGATATGAAAAGTCCTAAACAGCTTGGGTATACTTGAGATATCATTTTTCCTTTTTACAGTATATGTTGGCCCAAGTGCTGAGGACTGCCAAGGAGCCCCTCCATGGCTAGCATCCATGCATGCAATTGTGCAGAGTGGGAGATCTTTGCCACACACCTTTGCTTCAAATGGAGTCAGACCACTTGGTCTGGGCCAATCAGTTGTTGTTTTGTGGCAGGGGGTGGAGCTTCCCAGCTTTGATATATAGTGGGATTTACTATCCCTCTGGCTTATGCGTTTGGCTGGAAAATGGCAACCCTTCTGCTGACCCTTAAGTACGGTATGAGAGTAACTGCTCATCTCAGGACAAGACAGGAATTTTTTGGCCCACACAGCGATTAGCCAATTGTGGGGGTCTTTTTTGCCTGTCCCATACAGTTGACTTGAGCTTTGGGCAATTGGCCTGGGAAAGGAGAATACCTTTAGGTCACCTGCTGGTGGGTAGTGTGGGGAATCGACCCCTTGGTGAGTCTAGGGTGGGTACAAGTATTTGTCCCAGATGGTTTTAGAGTTAAATCCAGGGCTGGGAGGCAATGGATTTGAAGCAATTAGATTCCAGCTTACCCGAGCTGTATGACAGCCTGATGATGATGCAAAATTTCAGCTGCTCCATCGCTATGGGGATGGGAGCCACCTGCGCTCGCTGCCGCTGCCTCTTCCTTTCGAGCCACGCTGGGCTGGAAGGAGTGAAAAGCCACCGCACTGAGGCTCCAAGCTCTCCCCATAGCTGCTCCATCGCTATGGGGATGGGAGCCACCTGTGGCTGCTGTTTGCCAAAGCTCCTGAGGACTTTGCTTGACCGGTTTCAGGCTTGGCTTGAGTGCAGGCTTGTATTTGTGGCTTGGACTTTTTGAACTTTTTGATGGACTTTATTGTCTTCTTTCGCTGTACTGATTGCTGCTGTAAATTCTCTAGTATGTACTTGTTTTCTTTCTTTATTCTTTCATTATTGTATTTTGCTGTACTGTTTTTTTGATATATTGCCGACTTGAGTCAGCTTTGGCAAAGTAAGTGTTGGCAGGGCAGGTGTGGGGCTCAGATGGAAGAGTGGCCCCCGCCTGCTGGCTTATAAAATGAAGCCCCCATCTTTTTAATGCAGGCAGTTTTAATGTGGTTAGTTTTAATAGGTGGGTGGGTATGTTGGGGTTTTAATTGTTTTTAATATGTATGTTTTAATTTTGTTGTGAGCCGCCCTGAGTCGGGTTCGCCTGATTGGGCGGCATAGAAATTTGAACAATAAATAAATAAATAAATAAATTATTATTATTATTATTATTATTATTATTATTATTATTATTATTATTATTATTATTATTATTATTATTATTATTATTATTATTATTATTATTATTATTATTATTATTATTATTAGGGCTAGTAACATGAAGCTCCCATACCTCAAGGCCCTGGACTCATCTGGCCCAGATGGGCAGGGGTCACATTTGATTCTCACATCTCATCTATCACCCACACTACATCAGGTGCCTACAAAGATCTGGGGGAAGAATTTGCACACAGTTTGGTTTTATGGGTTGCATAGATGTTATTAATAAAGGGGCCCCCTAGGTAACACCCGTTTGTTGTCCGGCTCTTTATTTGGGGTCGGGGCGGTGACAATGTGCCTTATCACTGAAAGCAATACATTCGTGCTAAGGCAGGAGAGATAACCTTTTCCTATATGGCATCCTAGTCAATTTCATGTCAACTCCATGGTGATCAACGTTTGTTGATGTTTTATTGTCAAAGTGTCCATATTTGGCACTGGTAATATAAGGTGGGAATGAATATGCTTTGTATTAGGTGTTTCTTTGAGCTGGTCGGTATTGCCTTGTGTTGTAAGAGCGGAGCTAACTGTCCCAATATTTGGTTTGCCTTAAAGGTAAAGGTTTCCCTTGATTGAAAGCCAGTCGTATCTGACCCTAGGATTCAGTGCTCATCTCTGTTTCAAAACCGAAGAGCCAGCGTTGTCTGCTTCCGCAGACATTTCCGTGGTCACATGGCAGGCATGACTAGACAGTGGAGCACATGGAACGCTGTTTACCTTCCCACTGAAGAGGTCCCTATTTATCTACTTGCAATTTCTTGCTTTCAAACTGTTAGGTTGGCAGGAGCTGGGACAAAGATGGGAGCTCGTTCCATCCTGCAGACCTTCCGCCTCCCAGTCAGCGTCTTAGCCATTTGAGCCACCACAGTCCCTTACAACTATGTAAATCTCTTCATCCATTTTGCCAATTTCAAAGGCTCACAGATTTAATTCCCTGTGACTCTTCACAGATTTATGCTCTCTTTCTCCAGTTTTGTCCTTTAATTTTGTGAACCTACTACCTATCTGGCTATTTTCATTATTATTCTTACACTTTGTCAGAGTGAATAAATGTAAACCACTATTTTAAATGTCCCAAGGTTTTAAAATACAAAAAAGGAGACACTTTGCAATAGTATGCATCTAAAGTAGCATCCATTTTTATAGACAGGTAAGATAGCCATAGTAGTTTAGTAGTTAAGACACTGAACTTGATGACAGGACATCAGTTTGAGACTCTAGTGCTGTGTGACAGAGTGAACACCCATCTTCTGTCCCAGCTCCTGTCAACCTAGCAGTTCGAGAGCAAGAAATTGCAAGTAGATAAATAGATACTGCTTCAGCAGGAAAGGTAACAGCATTCTGTGCACTCCAGCTTCTGATCATGGCTGCCACATGGCCACAGTAACATCTGCAGATGCAGAGCTGGATCTTTGGCTGTAAATGGGGATGAGCACTGCCCCCTAGATTTGGACATGACTGGCTTTTGAGCAAGGGAAACCTTTACCTTTACTAAGATTTTTTTTATCGTGTCAGAAGCACACAAAGGTGCTTTCTGGGTTGAAAGGATTTTTACTAGAGGAACTCCGCTCAGGGGATGCCTGAATAAGGCTCCTTTCATGTCCCCAAGATCTTTCCCCACGGAAGTGGTCCCTATTTATCTACTTGCAATTTCTTGCCCTCGAACTGCTAGGCTGGCAGAAAAACAGAAATTCCATACCATTACTAAAACAGTGGTTGTATCCTAAGCACCAACTTTCATACCCATCTGTAACGTTCCTCCAATGCTTTGAAATAAATCTTAACTTCCATACCTCTCTGTAGGGCCGACATCAGAAATTTCCAGGCCCGGTACGCGTGCACCCCATTTATGCCACATTCCCTGTGGTTTCTGTGCATGTGTGGTCTGTTTGCGCATGCATACATCATTGGTTTCCCGGTGGTGCCACGGCCCTATGGTTTTCTGTGCATACATGGTCTGTTTGTGCTTGCACACTTTAGTGTCTTGCGTCCCATCCTCGTCGCCAATTTAGTGTCTTGCACGGGAGACAAAGAAGGAGTCGCAGGAAGGACTAACACAGGTTTATTCATTGATGGTCAGTATGAACATGTGGTAATGGCGGAGGTACATCTCATTATATACAGTAACATAATTCATTTGAATCTTGTTGCACGGTAGCTCATTGGCTGCTACCGGCGTGGCCTCGCCCAGGTCACGCCTCTCTTCTTGTAGTTGTTTTCTGTAGTCCTTTGTCATGCGGGGAATCTCCCGCGGCTGTTGGTGATTTGGGGAATGTGGACCATGTGAGACTGAACGCTCGCAGCTGCCCTCTATGGGCGGCTTGCTCGCGTTCCTTAACAGCTGAGATACATTGTGATTGTGGACTGGTTACATTCATATATTTAAAGAAACATTGTACATGCATACATAACACACACATTGTTTGTTTCCCGGCGCCGATGGGCCCCCGTCATTTCCGGGCATGGGACGGGGGTCCTACTTGTCCCTCCCCCCCTGATCGCAGCACTGCCTCTCTGGGATGTTCCTCCAATGCTTTGAAACAAATCTTTAGAAGCCTGCAAGGCAAAAAGGAAATCACCATTACTGTTCATCCAATGGAAAATCTGCTTCTATCCAGGAAAGATTTTAGCAATAGCATTTACACTATTATACTACCCCTTCACGCTAAGTGCACTCTCTGGGTGGTTCACAAAGTAATTGTCATTTTTTGCCCTCAACACGCAGGGTACTCGTTTTGCTGTTTTGGATCCAGCACAACAGTTACAATTGCTATTGCTATAATGGGGCAGAAGAAGTAGGCTAAGACAGTGGCATCTTCTTGTTCTCTCAGGACCACTGTAACTTCCTATGTGTGGATCAGAACACCAAATTCAACAGATTGTTGGTTTCAAAGCTGAAGAGCCAGCGCTGTCTGCTTCCGCAGACGTTTCCATGGTCATGCGTACATGCTGTTTATCGTCCCATCGAAGTGGTCCCTATTTATCTACTTGCAATTTCTTGCTTTCGAACTGCTAGGTTGGCAGGAGCTGGGACAAAGATGGGAACTCATTCCCTCCTGCAGTACTCAGGAATCGAACTGCTGACCTGCCATCTTCCAGTCAGCGTCTTAGCCACTTGAGCCACTGAAGTAGACCCATTGAATCAGTGGAATTTAGGCAATTGTTGATATACTAAAGCAGGGACTCTCAATCTGTGGCCTGGCTGTGGGCTGGATGCGGCCCATGGCACCATTTCATGTGGCCCCCACCGCCTCCACCATACCAGGAAGTGCCATGTGGTGGAGGAAGGGCAAAATGGCTGTCCAGCCCCCAAAGCTGTCTGAGGGAGCATGACCTGGCCCCCAGCTTTAAAAGGTTGAGAACTCCTATACTAAAGCCTCATCAATTCAGCAGGTTTGCACCAGTTGGTACTAACAAATCACATTTGGTTTCTTCAGGATTTTTGGATATTTAAATGTGTGCCACTGACCAAAATACATGTTTGTTTAAATATGTAAACTATAGGAAGAAAATGTGTTTCTCCCCCACCCACCCATCCACCCACCACCCCCTGGCCCCACTTCTTAGAGAGTCTACTCTTCATCTTACTGGTAACTTGGCAACAATTCTTTACTTTTCATAATATAAAATTTACATTTTGGTTTTCTCCCCCTATCCCTAGTTCATTAAGCTACAGTTTTGAAAAACATGGGGAGGGGGACCAATGTCACAATATGTTGTGTAAATCGTCTGGTTAGAACAGTTCTGGAACAAATCAGTTACACTTCTGAATACACTTTTTTGGTTTTTAAAAAAACATATAAAGACTGAATTCAAATAGTATTTTATTCTCCCCTTTCACTAAATTAACAATGGCACAGAGATGTAATTTAATCAGCTCCAAGATTCCTTTTGTATTATGACAAACCTGTGCACCTCCAGGGTGCTCATCTGCCACAGAGCAAATTTTATATGTCACTCAGATGTGTTACAACTTGCCATTATTTTTGTGGTGTCTATACCATGGTATTTATGGGAATTTGAGAACAATCTGAAGAAACATCTTAAGAGCTTTGTGCAGAAAAAAAGGGAGGGGAAAAACAGAAATTAAGCTACATAGGTAGAGCAGATCTGGAGTCAATCTAACTCATGTTAATGCCAATGCTTAAACCAAGTCACTTTGGTTTACACTAGTGGAGAAAATCTTGCTCCACATTTCTGTAGAAAATCAACCTACATTTAACTTTGGATATATTTGATGGAGCATTGCTTTGTCTGTTGAGCACAGATTTTTAGTATAAATAAATAAATAAATAAATAAATAAATAAATAAATAAATAGTGAAGTACTTTTTTTAAAAAAAAATTCCCTGAACAATATTCCCTTTTTTCTTTTTTAAAAATAACTTTCTTCAAAATGCCCTGCCAAATTGACTGTACTTTGCTACTGTGAAAACTTCACAAGCTGCCCCTCAATCTGTACCCCCGGAGAGGATTCCAAGTGAGGGGGAGGAGAAAACAGAGAACAATGAGAAGACAAAGAAAATAAAGGTGAGAGGTGGAAATGATGGAATGCTTCCAGCATGCTTTCACAGGAAGTATTTTCAGGCCATTTTGAACAATGGAGGTTCTCCAATACAGGAGTGAGTCACGATTCCAAAAGTTGTGGATATACTTATTTGGGATGCTATGTACTTCTCTCTCTCTCTCTCTCACGTGTTCTGCAAAATGGTTTCTAATCTTCCTTCTTTTTGTGTTTCTTTTGTGTTTCACTACATCTCTCACTTTCTATCTATATCTGTATGCATAACACTCTCTGGTTCTATGGGGCTATTTATATATTTAGATGAGTACTGCAAACACAAACTTTATGAAATGTTTTATATTTATATAACAAAATGACAATAAATTGTGATATAACAAAACTAGATGCTACAATTTGTATAACCCCAAGTTCTTCTCACTAGCACTAGAGTGGGAGTTGCGTGAAGAATTAAAGAAGAATTCAGACATCTATTTGAAACCAAATGAGAACAAAGTCCAAGATATATTTATCACTGAAGTAGGCCATTCACGACATAGAGAAACTGGCTCTACATACACAGTCTCTAAAACCCTAAAATAAAATGCAATTGCAAATACATAAGATCACCATATAGATTCTATGTGGATTCACCAGTCCAGTGCCTTTTCTGTACAAATACAGTTGCCATATGTCCTGATTTCCCGGGATTTTCCCAGGTTGAAGCAGTCCCGGCCAAGATAAATCATGTAAAAATCCTGGAAACAAAGGGTTGATTTCATAGAGTCGCTATTCCTAGAGAGAGAGGACAGAAAGTGAAGAGTTGTCCATTGCAAAATAAGTCCCTTCCTGTCTCCTACTTTTCTCCTTCCAGAGGGAAACGGAGGCTCCATAGGCTGCATTGCCATTCGGGGCCCCTCCTTAGAACTTTCTTCCAAGGGATCCTCGTGTGGGGTTTGAGGGTGAGTCTACTTCAATGGGTGTGTGTGTGTGTGAAGGGGAGGGGGGTTACCTCATGGGGGGGAAGGGTGGTTTAAAGAGTGGTTCAATTTTTTTTAAAAAAGGTAAAGGTCACCCTTGCTCGAAAGCCAGTCGTATCCAACTCTAGGGTTCAGTGCTCATCTCTGCTTCATAGCTGAAGAGCCAGTGCTGTCTGCATCTGCAGATGTTTCCATGGTCATATAGCAGGCATGACTAGACACCGGAGTGCATGGAATGCTGTTTACCTTCCCACCAAAGTGGTCTCTATTTATCTACAGTACTTGCAATTTCTTGCTTTCAAACTGCTAGGTTGGCAGGAGCTGGGGCAAAGATGGGAAAAGAAATAAAAATAGAACCATCAAGAATCATCTTTTGCAAGAAGAATCATATGGGAATCAACCTCTTGACTACAGATTTTTTTAACTGATGGTGTATTAGAGCTGCGGTCTCTGTGACACATGCACAGTTTGAAGAATGCAATGATGTCACATGGCTGTCCCAGTATGGTGGGAGAGAATTATGGCAACCCTATGTACAAACATATTGGAATCCTGCTACCTAAAGCAAGATGAGCATCAGTCCCTCCCTCTCCTGTTCTCCCACTCTTTCTCACTCAAATCCCGAAACACGGACCCTTTTAGGACGTTCCCACCCATTGGGCTGACCCAATTTATCCATTGTAGTTACACGCAGAGAGGGGGGAGACATAATCTTCAAAACTTGGTTAAGTGACAAATATGTCTTTTCCAGGATTGTGAGGGGTGATGTTGAAATGGTGCTCGAGTTCAAGGAAGAAATCTTGGGAAACACTTCTAACAGGATGTGACTGGGTGGATGAGGAATCACAGGGACAGTTTGACTTGAGCAGGTATGGTTGAAATGGACACAAGAGGAAGGGTCTAGTCAGCAGTGAACAAAAGTCCTCACTAGCCCCAGTCAACTCCTAGAATTCATCCAAATTACCAGCCAGTCCAATCAGCCTGGGTCTAATTTGATCATGTTCCTGTGATATATAGGCAATTAAAATGAAGTTATAAAATCTGATCAAAATCTGGTGAGATTCTAGTTGCTTTTCCATGATTATTCATATCTTTGCTTTAGTCATTTGTCCAGAATTTTGTATTATAATTTTAAAAAAGGGAAATATAATGATTCAGAGGAAAATGTGATGTAATATAAATGAATAAGTGATCCACCTGCATGCCAAGTGGTAGATATTCTATTATAATCTCCCTTGTTAGTGGAGCACCTCCAGGAGATGATATAACAAATTTTAAAACATCTACATTACAAAATTATCTATCACCCCTCTATTCACAATATAATGCTGGTACTCATCATTGTTTGACATATCTGTGTTGTTACTACACAGAAAGATCCACGTTAATTTATGAGGGTTTTCATATGCAGGCAGACTTTGCAAAGGTCTTGATTTTGTCTGCTAAAAAGAAATTAACGAGGAGGTTTGGGAATTATAGGTTAGACAAAGTGGACTTCAGAAAATGTGCAGATTCTCAGCAGGCCTTCATCCTGCTCTTTTTATCCTTCTTATGTAAGTGTGGTGGTAGTGGGGGTGTGGGGGAAAAGAGAGAAAATGAGAAACAAAAGGTATCAGGAAACAAATCAACAACTCTTTAATTTTTTCACATTACATGGATAAATTTTATAGCCAGTTACTGTATTTGAGTCATACAGATAATTAAAATAATGTCATATTGAAAATAGTTTCCCTCAGTTTTTTTAAAAAGAAACATAGGTTTGGAATATGCTTTACTAACTTCTAATGCTGTGCTACAAGTAATCTTAATAACTCAGTTTTTAATTTCCTTTCAGCCATTCCAGTTCACTGTTGATTTATTTTTTATTTTTTGCAGTTGACACAGTTATTTAGTTTTCTGTTGCTGTTAATAAGTCTTTTAAGCCCTACTCTTTTAATGTACTCTGCCTTGAGAGTCTAACAATGTGCTATGTGTAACTTGAGAGTAAAGAACAAATGCTTTCCTTTAATGTCTGTCCCTCTTTCCTCCCCCCTCCCGTATTCCTGCTCCCCCCTCTACAAAGTTTTCTCCACAGTGAATTGCACAATCATGTCTACTTTTGAAAAGAAGCCAGTCAAGACAGCCATAGCTGAAGACAACCTGCCAGGTCCCCAAGGATGACAGACGGAAAGGCCCACTGACACTGGAGACCTAAGTAGCAGCTGCCCTTTCCCCAATCAAGGGGAAAGCAGCAGGGGCAAGTCCTCCTCAATCAAGCAGGGTAAGACCTTATCAGATCATTACACAGGTGTCCTATTCCCCAGAGAGCTGCTCAAGCCTTCTTCAAGTTATTGGATAGTTGATAGAGGTGTCATCTTTTAAACAGAAAGTAACTTCTTCCTTCACTGTCTGTCATGCCTGGTTACTTCCTGGCCTGTTCCTTTCCGCACTCCAAAAGTCTTACATCTGTTTATTTTCTTTCTTTCTTTAATCGATTTTCATGAATTATCTGCACTACTGTCTACTTTTTGGTAATTATGTCCTTTTATCCAATTCATCCTGGCTCCCAGTCACACTGCATCACTGGTCCAAAAATATATTGTTTGAAAAAAGGAAGACTGTCATTATAAGAAGGTCTCAAAGGCATGGTTGGGATATAAACATTTTGTCATTCTTCCTCCTCAACCCCCCAGTATGTCATGCTAAAGTATGACCAAAAGAAAAGGAAGACGCTAGAGACATGTTTAAAATTAACAGATTCATTATGACACAAGGCTTTGTAGAATACAGCCCTCTTCTTCTGATGTACAAAAGTGCCCATAGAATGCGCAGTTAAATGGTCATTATTGGTACAGTATTATGAGCACTGGCCATAAACTTGCAAAAGACTGGGTAGCTAAAACATCTCAGCCATACTATGTTCATTAACTAGTACACAAATTGTTTAGGCTACTAAATGGCCTTTTATAGTAGAGCAGTGATTTGATATTTCAAGAAAATAAAAGATGAGGTCTGCCAGTGCAATAGGAATGATATCATCTAGGTATGGGGATTTTGGGCTTGTAATGAATGCAATGAATTCTTCCTTGTGTTTCTGAAAGACAGTCTCTGAAATCTGAATGGTCCAGATTGATCAATGAGAAGACCCCAAAAATGTCAGACCACTCAGTTTCCCTCATCTGGATTACTTTCTTTTCACTCGTGTATGTAAAATCGCATCACTCAATTCTGAAGTCAACCAGCATTCTTTCTTGCACCCCAAAGGTCTATAATCCAACCAAGTGTGGTCTGAGAAGAATTTGTTGGTTTGAGTGGCATTGAGCACTGCCAATAACCTGCCATGATCATTGATGATGATGAATTGATGATTATGAGGATGGTGATGTGATAAATGTGAACTTTAAAGTACTGTTAGTACCTGCATACCAACTGATCAATAATGATTGATTTTTCTTTTTCATGTACTGTAATTGTTGCCTGCTTTTGGAGGAGGTGATGGTCTGTTGCCTTCTCCGTGTCCCTCCCAGATAGATTGTTGCAGAGTCTGATACTTTCCTAAATAATCCAGCCTTCCCCTTCTACCCTTGCAATTTAAATGAGGATTGAAAACCATAATATAAACCCCAAGAGATCCCAGCCAACCTGGTGGAAGGAACTGTGGACAATATCACAAGATTGCTCAAATTGTGTTTATGTTGCTCTTACTTGGTCGGATTATAGACATGACCATGACTCAGGATGACACATCTTTGTGGTATCAGTCAGAGCAGCAATTGCATCCAAGTCAAGATGCCTAATACATACAGTCAGCCAAGAGATACATAGTCCCCAAAGCACCTTGTCGGTATTGCTGCACCTAAGATCAGGAGAGAAGTAGCAGCAGATGCTGAGAGAACTAAGCAAGATAATGACCCTCGACACCCTCTGAATGGATATGAGCCTCAAGTCCGCCAGCTCAGATCCAGGAAGAGCTTTATGGCAAGAACAAATATCAATCAATCTGTAGGAATCTGATCCATGTAAAGATCTCTTCAATCAGTCTCATGAAGCAGCAGTTTATAGCCCCAGATAAACAGAGGAAAAGTTAAGAAGTCTGATGAAGTCCAGCTTCATTAGGCAGAGTTAGGAAGAAACAGAGATAGAGAAATAAAGAGGAAACAGACACACGACTGCTGTCTTAGCTGAACAAAGGAATAATCATGGCTTCTCTTTATTCAAGCAGAGTATCTCAGAAACACTAAGGCACATACAACCAATTAGAAGTGTCCGAAGAATGTCCGAACCCAAATAAGGAGAATACTTTTTCACTATTCTACGCATGCCCACAATCAAGCGTTGTCTCTCAGTAAGCAAAGAGGCCTTTGTTTACAAAATGTGTCAGAAGACAGGAGACAGAAACCAGATACATTCCCACATGTCCTCCTTTTTCATTAAAATTTGAGAGAGAGAGAGACGGCTAATCATACCCCTGCATGTCATCATACTCCATAACTACTCCTCCATATACATCATTACTGTCCTCCTGGACATCGTACCCCTCCTGACTCCTGGTACCTTGTTCCGGAGGATGATACCTCATTGAGTACAATTGCCGTCGTGCAAAACCCGATGTCTCCCTTCTACGCAGTGGACATGTGTTACACATAGAAATAAGATTAGGAATACAATAAATGCAAAAACACAACGATATAAGGCAGATAATAAAAAAGACCCCATAAAAGAAAACTTGTCTAAGGACAGACAAATCAGGCAACCAAGAAGTCACCCAATCAAAGAGATTAACATCAGTGCGTACATTGTTAGTAATGCTCTCCTGTAAATTCTGAAGTTCTTTCTCAATAGTATTATTCAGATCCTGGAATTTTACCCGACATCCCTGGTTCCCGACCAGTTTACAAAATCCTCCGGATTTTGCTAACAGGTAATCTATGACCCATCGGGCCGGTAGCAGCTCTCCGGCGCCGTGCATCTGCCTGAAGCGGCATTTGCACTTGTACGGGTAAGGTAAAATAACCCAATGCTGCACATTGATATTGTCCTGGATGGAAATTCGTGGCAACTCCATTAAAAAAGAACCACATGTTGGGATCCTTGATTTGCCATCCATTGCAAATTGAACCACTATCTATAGCAGAATAATCAGGAGTAAACATAGGAAACACATCATATATATCTTCAATAGTATTGTTAAGCAAGGTATAATTAAGCTTATAAGAACTGTTATAACTACCCCATAACCAAAAATAATCATCACAACCCGTATAATTGCCTACATTCCGCAAAACCCTTTGTGCTTGAGTCCAGTGCTTCCATTTACTATTCCAGACTCCAGAACTATGACAGCAGAAACAAAGTCCTTTAGTGTATTTCTTGAATGTCATGCTTCGCCAGCGGGTGTTGTTAAATTGTTCTGGAGGATTAGAGAAGAGTGTAGATCTATCAATATGTTGCAAATGTCCAATAACCAACTCTGGCGTGTTGAACAATGCCGGAAGAAAGGCCATTTGAGACACTGCCAGTGGATGCTCATAGTATAACGTTGCATTCTTACCATGAACTTCAAACATATAGTTAGCATGACGAATCCAAAAGTTGGGGTTGCCCCCATGAGGTATTGTTCTTACAGCTGGAAGCACAGTAAGAAAGAAAAGAACAAATGTCAGCACATTTAGTCTACTGGTGAACCACCATCCTGGAGCTGAGTAACCTTCTTCTCTCTCCATGGGCGGATCGCTTGAGCAGGAATCCTTCCACTCAGGATCCCCTTGTTGCCAATAAACGACCAATGGCTTAGGAAGACACTCCCCTAAGAAACAGGAGCATGCCCTGTCTGATGACCAGTGCTATGTTATTACTAGCACCATGTAACTAGATATGAAACATGCCTGACATATAACACAAATGCAATATCACAAACCCATTTACATGTGTAGGGTACTGAAAACTCTTCCATGTACTTCTGAAGGTACCTTGAGATATGCAGTTTCATAAGACAAAACATAACATAAGCAAAGACAGGTCTTTCCCCTGCAAGAGAATAAGCAAACATTTAAGCATGAACAAAACATGAACATTTCTCTTCTTCCTTACATGAGTAAGGCATTAAATTTCTTCTTCTCTCACTGGTGTAAGTGAAAGAGGCATTCAATAACTTAATACCAGCATAGAATGGTAAATCAATACAGTACAAATATCATTAAAGCATTTCACACTCATAGCATGAGCAGGTAGACAATTTTTTGCTTAAAAAAGGTTTTCAGGTTTTAAAATGCAAACAAAGCCAATTCTTCTTTACAGTCCACACAAACTTTTTAGTCCAATTAAAATGTCCAAATTAAAAGTCCAAATGTTGATTGAAGCTTTCTTCTTAAACACTCTCTTCTCTCCAGCACAGTTCTTGGCATGGCAAAGGTTGAAATTAAGCCATAAATTAAGTCTCACTGACTTCACAAGACAATCCCACACAACCCCCCCTTTTTTTCAGCTTATCAGGCAAACACACATTCCTTCATGCTCCAGCCACACCCATCTGCATTAAGGCAGGCCGATGAGGTATGAAGGCACAAAGAACTTTTCCAGAAGTTGCAAGTAATTTCACACAGAAGAAAATCACAGGGAATTCCAAGTTGCTTTCCCTGCAATCCTGATGCTGAAACTTGGAACAGCTCACTCTGGATCTCTTTGTTTGAGGGTTGGGCAGTTCAAAATCAGCCAAAAACTGTATGTCTTCTCCCTCCTTGTATTTTTGCAACAGCCTGCTGTGCATACAGGCAGGATTCACCCCCCTCTTCCTCTGGATTTCTTTCATTTGCAGCATCTGAATCTCAATTCTATGACAAACTGCATCTGTTAGTTTGTACTTGCACCCCTTTCTGGGCTTGGGTTTTGGGCCATCCTTCCACTTCTGTAGGATCTTCCTGCCCAAACGTGAGGTATCAAATTCACTACTCAGCTGCTCCTGCTTTTGTGAAGAGGGTTGCTTCACGGGGGGGCTGAGATCTCCTATGCTGCTCTTTGAAACACACTCCTTGCTTCCTGCCACTCTGCATGCATTAACAGCTTCA
Source organism: Bradypodion ventrale (assembly GCA_035047345.1). NCBI lineage: Eukaryota > Metazoa > Chordata > Lepidosauria > Squamata > Chamaeleonidae > Bradypodion > Bradypodion ventrale. Next base: position 439,882,297 of record JAWDJE010000001.1, read on the forward strand.
ATCTGTGATGAGGTCCCCACCATTTGTTCCCCATCAGCTGGCACTAGTTGTTTTTTAGACTCGGCAGGCAGTATTGCAGCAGTGAACAGGTCTTTTGTAGGGCTAAAAGTGCTTGATTGCTGCAAGGCAGGATATAATGTCCCATCTTCTTTTCCACCCCCATCCCCATCAGGGGGCTTATGCTGTTGTTTCTCATATGATGGAGGGGCATTTGGACTCCCTCCCTTGGCTGGAGGCAAAAGCTGTGGGAGGGTGCCATCAAGCCTTTGTGAGAACAACATATTTTTTGGAGTGAGTCTTTGAAGGCAGTTTCTAACTTCCTCCCACGTAAATAGCACTGAAACAGAAATTCTCTCATGCTTTTGCAATGCATTTCCAATTTGATTCCACTGTTTTAAGTCCAAACATTCATATTTAAACCAATGACGGTTTTTTTCTATAGCTTTGACCAGCTGTTGTATCTCCTTCTCATCAGCTCGTTTCCCATTGTTATTCAAAAGATCTGAGATATCTTTACAAAGTTCCTGCATTTGCGACGCCAGCACACATCCCATAATTAAATTGTATTTTCCACTCACCCTGTTGTGATGTTTTCTCAAGCGCTTGATTTATGACCTTCCCGGTCGGACCTTTTGCCTGGTCGTAGGTGAATGAAGACCTTGTCCCCGGTCGCCAATTATGAGGTGTTAATTGCTGAAGCAGAATTCAAAGAAGGCTCTCATTGTAGTTCAAAGCCTCCCACGGAGCGCCACTTGTAGGAATCTGAACCATGTAAAGATAATCAGCCTCATCTATCAGCAGTTTATAGCCCCAGATAAACAGAGGAAAAGTTAAGAAGTCTGATGAAGTCCAGCTTCATTAGGCAGAGTTAGGAAGAAACAGAGATAGAGAAATAAAGAGGAAACAGACACACGACTGCTGTCTTAGCTGAACAAAGGAATAATCATGGCTTCTCTTTATTCAAGCAGAGTATCTCAGAAACACTAAGGCACATACAACCAATTAGAAGTGTCCAAAGAATGTCCAAACCCAAATAAGGAGAATACTTTTTCACTATTCTACGCATGCCCACAATCAAGCGTTGTCTCTCAGTAAGCAAAGAGGCCTTTGTTTACAAAATGTGTCAGAAGACAGGAGACAGAAACCAGATACATTCCCACATCAATCAATCAATCAATTATTTTTTTATTTCTACCCTGCCTTTCTCAGCCAAGGCCGACTCAGGGCGGCAAACAACATATTCAAACAATATAACAACAAAGTAATAATACAAAAGTACAGTGTATTCAAAATACAGTTCAATACAAAGTAAGCATAATATCAAAATACAAAAATACACAGTATAGTTACATCATAAAAATACAGTAAATATAAGAATAATACAACAATAATACAATGAACCCAGCATAGCAAGAGCCCCATGTCTGCTGGAAAAAGTCGCAGGAGCTCCACTTCCCCCCGACAACTCGGGGGAAGGAGCTCCGCGCCTTGGCTGCAACGGCAAAGGTGGCCACGACAGTCCAGTTGGCCCCAGGGAGACAGCAGCTGCAAGGGCGTCAGCGAAGGTCATCACACCGGCATCAGCTCCAGCAGGGACAAAAGGGGGGTTAGTCCCAGGAGCAGCAAAAGGGGGGTTAGTCCCAGGCTGCTCCTGGGCATATTCTTGAGGGTCCCCAAAAGCAAAACCAAATTAGAAGATGGAGGAAGGAGCTCACTAGGAAAGGAACATCATTAAAAATAGACATAGCTGAAGATCTCAATCTCCCCTACATCAGCTGGAGGACCCTGAATAGGCTGAGGGTTGGAGTCTCAAAATGTAAGATCAACATGCTCAAGTGGGGACTGCTGGTGGACAACAACACATGGTGTGACTGTGGATTGACACAAAGTCCAGCCCATTTGCTGGTCTGCCGATTGCTGCCAGAGAATGCACCAATGAGGACTTGAGTCTAGGCAACAACAAAGTGAAGAAAGTGGCTTCATTTTGGCAGTCCAGGGTCTGATCAGGTCACGAAAGAAGACCTCTTCCTATCCTTGGCAGTACAAATAACAACAACCAGAAATTAACATTTTGTATTGAAAAATTGTTGCTCTTTCATGACATTCAAAACCTTTTGCTGCAAAAAATTGCCTCACTCTGCCCAATGGTAGGACCAGCCCTATTCTGAATGGGCAAAGAACAGAGGGTCTCCCTGGTCATTTGGTCTCCTCCCACCTCCACAGTAAGAATCCTAGCCCCAAAATTTCCACTTCTTTTTTAGATACAACTACTTATTTTGGGTAAATTGGTGAGATGCAATCTTGTATTTAAGCTATTTATGAGTTTACTGAGAATGTGTGTTTGAGTCACTGAGACCTGGCTGAGACCAGAGGATGGGGTTCCTCTGCAAGAAATGTGTCCAGCTGGGTTCAGTATTTGGCACCAGCCTAGGGATGAGGGTAAGGGAGGTGGCATTGCCATCATAGCTAGGGAGTCACTGGGAGTCGCCAGGGCTACCGCTCCACAAATTCTGGGTTGTGAGGCCCTGCTTCTGCATCTGGGCTCTAAGGATCAGTTGGGAGTCTTACTCCTGTACCTGCCCCCTTGCAGGGTAAGATACTCCCTGCCTGAGCTCCTCGAGGCCGTCTCAGCATTGGCATTGGAGTTCTCTAGACTGATGGTTCTAGGGGACTTCAATTCGCCTTCGCTGGGGACTGGCTCCGAGGTGGCTCAGGAGTTCATGGCTTCCATGGCAGCTATGGACCTGATTCAGGTAATTCAGGGCCTGACCAGGGGCAGTGGCCACACACCAGATTTAATCTTTTTGTTGGAGCAGTGGCGGAGTGATCTGAGACTACAGAAATTAGACATAACACCTGTGCCATGGTCAGATCATTATTTGGTGGCTCTAGACTTCCTGGGTGCGACGCTTCATCGTAGGGAGGCAGGGCCTATTAGAATGGCCCGCCCCCGGCAACTGATGGATCCTGATGGATTAAAGAGGGAACTGGGGGATTTTCCTCTGGATCGGCAACATGATTCGCCCGAGGCGCTGGTTGACCTGTGGAACAGGATGACAACAGCGGCCTTGGATGAAATCGCACCACTACGGCCTCTCAGAGCTCGTGGAGCTAGATCATCCCCTTGGTTTACGGAAGAACTGTGGGAGCTCAAATGGGCAAAGAGATGCCTAGAGCGCGCTGGGTGAAGACCCAGAGAGACTCTGATTGGACACTAGCTAGAGCCGCTATTAGGGCCTACCTAGTGGCGATGGGGGTGGTGAGGCGGCAATACTTCACCACCCTTATTGCCTCCACTGATAATTGCCCAGCCACCCTGTTCCGGGTTACCAGGTCTCTCCTTGGTAGGGCCCCCCCCTGGTGCCTGGTTGGCAGGGGTCGGCTGAGGACTTTGCTGACCATCTGGTGGAGAAAATCGGATTCGCTCGGGGTTTAATCCTGGCATGGATGGGGAGAGTCCGGAGGGAGCTGGAGCACAGTCTTGCCATACCATCTGGGACCAGTTTGTTCCAGTTGCCCCTGATGAAGTGGACAGGCTCCTTGCAGCTGTGCACGCCACTACCTGCTCATCGGACCCCTGTCCCACCTGGTTGGTGAAAGCCTCCAAGACGGTGACAGGTGGCTGGGTCGGGGCTATGATCAATGCATTATTGCGGGATGGGGTGTTTCCTGCACCTTTAAAACATGCCTTGGTGCGCCCCCTCCTGAAGAAACCTTCCCTCGACCTAGCTGTCCTAACCAACTATAGGCCTGTCTCCAACCTCCCCTTTTTAGGGAAGGTGTTGGAGAAGGCAGTGGCGCGTCGGCTGCAGGGGGTCCCGGATGAAGCTGATTATCTGGACCCCTTCCAGTCAGGATTCAGGCCTGGATATGGTACCGAGACGGCATTGGTCGCACTGATGGATGATCTCTGGCGGGAGCGGGACGGTGGTCACTCATCCGTCCTTGCTCTTCTTGACCTCTCAGCGGCTTTCAATACCATTAACCACGGTATCCTTCTGGAACGGCTCCGAGGATTGGGGATCCAGGGCACTGTGTGGTCCTGGTTTTCCTCATTTCTGAGGGGTCAGACCCAGTCGGTGTGGTAGGGGTGAGAGGTCCAGTCCTAGGCCCCTCAAATGAGGGGTGCCTCAGGGCTCAGTTCTTTCTCCTCTCCTATTTAACATCTACATGAAACCGCTGGGTGAGATCATTCGTTCTCATGGGGTGCGGTACCATCAGTACGCGGATGACACTCAGTTGTACATCTCGACCCATGGGGACCCCAGTGATGCCATCAAAGTCCTTTCTAGGTGTCTGGAAGCTGTTGAAGTCTGGATGGGGGCTAACGGGCTACAACTGAATCACAGCAAGACTGAGTGGCTATGGATAAGGTGCCCTGCGCTATCCCGGGAACTACCATCTTTGGTTCTGGATAGGGCTATTTTGCCCCAGACAGACCCAGTGCGCAACTTGGAGGTCCTCCTGGATTCGCGGCTACTGCTGGAAGAACAGGTGGCAGCTGTGACCAGGTAGGGCTTTCGCCCAGCTTCGGGTGATTCACCAGTTGTGCCCGCTCCTGGATCGGGACTCTTTGCTCATGGTCACTCATGCTCTGGTCACCTCCAGACTAGATTATTGCAATGCACTCTACATGGGGCTGCCCTTGACGACCATTCGGAGGCTACAGCTGGTCCAGAATGCAGCAGCCCGGGTGGTGATGGGGTGTGGGCGTTATGCCCATGCTTCACCACTGCTCCGGGAGCTGCACTGGTTGCCAGTTTGTCTCTGGGTGCAATTCAAGGTGCTGGTTTTGACCTTTAAAGCCCTATATGGTAGTGGGCCGGGTTACCTAAGAGACCGCATCGCCCTGAGGACGTCTGTCCATCCAATCAGAGTGGACTGGAGGGGCTCTCTAATCATTCCATCAGCCAGAGGGGCTCGCCTCTCTGGCACAAGGAGGAGAGCCTTCTCCGTGTCTGCGCCAGCCCCCTGGAACCTCCTGCCAACAGAGCTACATCTCCGGGTGGAATTGCTGCCTTTCAGAAAAGAACTTAAAACCTGGCTGGCGGGTCAAGTGTGGGGTGCAGGTGGAAGGGTAACCTCCATTGGGTGGCTGGTGTAGAAGACCCCCCCCAGTGCCTTTGGATCCTGCACCCCTTGTTTTTTTGGGGTGGGTAGTTTTAACTGTTTTTAACATGTTTTTTAAATTGTCATTGTGAACTGCCCTGAGTCGGCTTTGGCCGAGTGGGCAGTATATAAATTTTACAATTAAATTAAATTAAATTAAATTAAATTAAATTAAATTAAATTAAATTAAATTAAATTAAATTAAATTGAATTGAATTGAATTGAATTGAACTGAATTGAATTGAATTCAATTGAATCGAATGGAATGGAATCGAATCGAATCAGAACAAGATTGAGATGTCACTGCATGTTATGAAACAGATCCAGATCCTTCTTCCTATACACCTTATTCACAATGTTCACTATATTCTTTGTTGTTCTGGAATAAACCAATGTACTCCAGACTGTAAAGCAGAATTATCAGAAAGATAAAATCAAGCCAGTGTTAACAAGACAGTGCCTATAACTGTCTAGAAGTAAATAATGCTATTCATTATATGAGTCTTGATAGTATTTAATAAATATCTATTCTCAAACTGTTACAGACACTTAATTTTTTTTCCATCTATGATGATCTAATGAAAGTTTAATGCTTTCCTAAGTGGCTAATCAATTTTTAGGCCATTAGGAAGTCCAGAGGATTGTGGGGATTGCTCATAACTGTGCATTATGACCATCTACAACATCTTATCTTGATGGACTTTATAAATGAAACACAGTTCTATAACACACCCTTCTTCATCTGTTGGTCAAAATTGTCTCAGAAGAGCATCTGTAACTGGATTGCATGGATAAGTAGCACCACTCCATATGCACAAATTAATTAAATGACAATGGCAGTATGGTTACACTGATTTAGGACCTTTGAAGTCTTCAAGATAGTAAACACTATTGTATCAAATTATAAAAAGATGCAATCCAAATGGATCTTCCACTAATTCCAGCGGGACTTAAATGTGCCTAATGTACCCTAATATAAGTGAACATCAGCTCATTTAGTATCTGACTGTTGACTTCAATGGGATAAAATTAATGAAAAATCAAATGCCCCATGTTGCCTAGTTTACCTCAAAACTATTACTCTGGAATAGCTCAGCTGGAAAGATTTGCACATGAAAGACCAACCAGAAAAAGATATCCCAAATTGTTCCACAGCAGAGACAATTATGACATTATTGGATAAAAAAAAGATTCAGGTAGTTCTCCCTTAAGGATTTGTTTCTAAGAGGAGAAACATTTAGGGTGCAATCCCATGATTCTTGGGATGGTGTCCCAGGACAATGGGATGATATGGGTCATCTTTTTTATTGGTGAAGATATAGATTCATGAGTGATAATAAAGAAACAAAACCTCTACTTACACATACAAAATCACAAAACTGCAGGTCACACAATTCATGAGTGATTGTTCTGCCTAATGCCTATTTAGCATTTGTAGTGGATTTTTGTGTACTATAGATGCCATTAAAAACCTTTTAAAATATTTGATTTATATGAAGAACCAGCAGAAGGCATGAATTGGTACCAAACCACTGTATATTAGAGCAATCTGAATGACAGCTTCTTATGTTGTGGCATATGGTCTAGTTGTATAACAACATGTGAAGCAGCCAGGGAAATGTGATCTCATGAGCCTTCACCATAATGATGCATAGTGGACAATTGTATAGACTTTATAACATCATGAGAATCTCATAATGACTCTTGTTTCCTGTATGTGGATAAGGATCATTCTACCTGGTTTTCCTTTGGGTGCTAGACTGATGGAATCAACTCCCTTTGAAATTACTGATGCACTCTTACTTTGGTTAACTGAAGTCTTATATTTTGCTCATCTCCATATGTTTGAACACAAACATTAAGACAATCTGACTTGGAGAACTCATTTTATGTCAATTTCTAGGGCTGGTTTGCTCTTCACTGACAACATCTGTTACTCAATTCCAAATACGGTGTGTTGAGAAGAAAATGCCACAAAGATCTGTGAAGTGACCTTATCAAGTTTTGACAGCAAATTTACCTGAAATTAATTCATTCGTTTTTCGAGGCCGAAACCTATGTTATTCTAGGAGACACACAATTCTTGTTCAAAATGTTTTGAATAATAATCTCAAAGAGGTGTTGAGAGGGTATAATTCTGGTGATCATTCTCTGAACTTTTATTTGATTTTTTAAAAACTTTTATAGTCTTGTTGAAAACATTAGGGATACTCCAGAATAAGCAATTGAGAATTTTAACCTTGGGAAAAACCCAAGATACCATGTTTTTATCACTTTTTGTGCCATTCCTGCCTTCTGCCTATGTTTTCAGTCACAAGACAGTCCATTCAACTATCTTTGTGCTTCCTTGTGTAGTTCCCCATACAGAGAAAACTTTTTTCAGGATAAAGTTCCACGGTTATGGTCTTTTTTATTCTTCTTGTAATGAGCTTTGTTATGGGGAGGGGAACATCTCTTCAATTTTATTTTATCTTTCCCCAGTTTCCTGTGTCTTTTCTCCACAGGACAAATATAAAGTCTTGTCATATGTTTGTGTTAACATCGCAGGGGACTAGGGCTAGCATAATTTCTACCATTAACTGTGTGAATGTGGAGTATTAAGCTTATGTAACGATGTGGGCAGGGACTGCGGTGGCTCAAGTGGTTAAGATGCTGAATTTGATGGCTGGAAGGTTGGCACATCAGCAGTTCGAGACTCAAATACTGCACGATGGAGTGAGCTCCCATTTCTGTCCCAGCTCCTGCCAACTTAGCAGTTATAAAGCAAGAAATTGCAAGTAGATAAATAGGTAAACAGATGCCTACCACATCTCCATGGAAACATTTGCAGATGCAGACAGCGCTGGCTTTTGAGCAAGAGCAACCTTTACCTTTACCTAACAATGTGGGCATGCTGTTACCCCTGGTGCACTTTTCTTTAGAGAACGTATGTAGATATAGGCCTACTATGGAGTCTGTCTGCACAGAAGACACTGGATCTTTATCTACCTGGCTATAAATACAAACCTTCACATTCTTGCCACTTACTTCTACAGTTTTTAATCACTCCAAAAAGCAGCCTGGAATAAATACACCAAAGACAAATGTGACAAATCAAACAGAATTTGTGTGGTTTTTAATTTTTTGCTCTTTTCAGTGTAACAAGTTGGACGTGGAACGTTCCCAATGAAATCTGACCCATTGGTGCATATTTCAAAGCCCATACAGAGGCAGAATTCAAATACTGTAGAAATCTTTTTCCTCTTGCATTATACTGGATTTCAATTATAGGCTTCTTGCAGGCTTTTTGCTTATCATCAGTTTTTGTGGTGGTGATTCAGCAATGCTCCATGTGTGATAGCTAAATGTTTAACATTGTGAATATTGTGGAGGGAAAGGCTGCATAGTATAAATATGATGAATGCATGGGCCTGGTTTCCCGCCCCCACAAATATATAGCTTTCCCCCCTTAAGGATATTTAACTAATAATAATAATTTCATGTCAAAGATTACTCTGGGTTGAAAGGATTTTTGCTGGAGAAATTTTGCTCAGGGGACGCCCAAATGAGGATCCTCTCATGGCCCTAAGTGCAGCACTCGGGCATCAAAACCTGAACTTCCAGTCTCCAGCTCAGCGTCTTAACCACTAAGCCACTGGGGACATTTTACTAACCAAAGTTATGTTTGAACATGGCTTTAAGCAGCACAATATTCCAAGTTCAATTTACAGTGTTTTGCTTTTCTTTCCCTAAAGGTAAAGGGTTCCCTTGCTTGAAAGCCAGTCGTATCTGACTCTAGGGTGCAGGGCTCATCTCTGTTTCAAAGCCGAAGAGCCATCGCTGTCTGCTGCTACAGATGTTTCCATGGTCATGTGGCAGGCATGACTAGACACCGAAGCGCACGGAACGCTGTTACCTTCCCACTGAAGTGGTCCCTATTTATCTACTTGCAATTTCTTGCTTTCAAACTGCTAGGTTGGCAGCAGCTGGGACAAAGACGGTAAAATATTCCATAGAATCCAGCTCCTGCCAACCTAGCAGTTTGAAAGCAAGATATTGCAAGTAGATAAATTGGGACTACTTCTGTGGGGAAAGATCTTGGGGACATGAAAGGAGCCTCATTTGGTTGTCCCTTGAGCAGAATTCCTCCAGCAATAAACCTTTCAACCCAGAAAGCACATTTGTGTGCTTCTGACATGATAAAAAAAACTCAACTAGTTGTAGTAAACAGCAAAAACGTGTCAGTTGAATCACTGCAAATTATTCTTGGAATACTGTGCTTCTTGAAGCCATGTTTGGAACAGCCTGAAAACAGACTGATTTACAAAATGGGGCTGTAGAAGCCATTAAGACCCCAGAGATCACAGAAAGTTTTCTGTGTGAGCTTTAACAGACTTGAAAAAGAACCAAGAAAGCATTTTCTTTGGTTGATTAGCCAAACCGATCACTCACAGTTCTAATCTTATTGAAGTTTGTGTGATTTGCATTTTTTGCTTAATGATTTTGGTATATAACCCAGGATTTATGCTAATGACAGGGACCTGTACCATGCAAATCATTATTGCCATTAGAATTTATCTTACGGCATGAACTTGCACTACTTATCCTGTCAGACCTTCATTTCTATTAGAAAAGTTTGCAGAGTTAGAAGTCATTTAAAGTCACTTAATTGTTAAATGTTAATTAAAAATGCAATAGGTAATAGATTTTGACTGAGCACAGACATAGTTCTGTTGCTACTACCAACCATGTGAATTGAAAATACAATATGATTGGGTCATTTTCTAGGAGACCTTGGTTGTTTTCCTTTCAACACCAACCCCTCCCCGCTACTTTTATTGAGTACAAGAGGCAAAACTGAAACTAGTTTTCCATAAGAGGCAATCCTTAATGTGCATTATGATAGGATATTTCTTCTCATAATTAATGACTGGCTGGGGTTAATAGTCATTGGCTTCACCTTTGGCCCTAAATTAAACCTTGAACCTCAGTTGCTAGTACTTAATCGACTTAGTTTCATTTCATTTCAACATTTCTAAACAGCTTGATTGGAATCATTCTGATGGAATAACATAGCCTGCATAGATGTGCCCTGGCATAGTTGGTACATCTCTGCATTGACATTTCATTTTGTTTTGACATTCTGTAACAATGTTCTGTCCATTCGTTCGTGTAAAAAATGGCAGCAGATGGTTTGGGATGAATCTACTCCAAGTAAGTGTGTAATGTACAAATACAACAAAATTAAAGCAAACATAGGGGGTAATCTCACCAAAATTAAAGTTGAATGCTCCTTTTGTTTCAGACAGAGAAGTACTTCTCAGTCCTATCTTTCCTTGAAGCCATCTCTTCTTTACTTCTATGGACTTATTTCTAGTATTTTAAACATCCCTTATTCAAACTGACAGATCTCAGCGCAGTGCAGAATTAATATGTGGTTGTTGTTGTGGTGGTGGTGGTGTGCCATCAAGTTATCTCTGACCTCATGGTGACCCTCAACAACCCCACACAGCTCCTGCAAACTCAAACCTGTGGTGGTGGTGGTACTACTACTACTACTACTACTACTACTACTACTACTACTACCATCACCATCATCATCAACAACAACAACAATTTCGTGTCAGAAATTATTCTGGGTTGAAAGGATTTTTCCTGGAGAAACTCCATTCAGGGACACCCAAATGAATCTCTTTTCATGTCCCCAACAACTGGGACAGAGATGGGTGCTCAATCTGTCATGCAGTACTCAGGTTTCAAACGAATGACTTACTGGCCTTCCAGCTAACAAGGCGAGCTTCTTACCCACTGAGCCATCATAGCCTCTGGGGTTTCTCTCATGGATTACTGTTGGGAAAGGTGGAAGGTGTAGTTGATATAAGCACCTTAAAAAGGAATGTATATATTTTAAGCACCTTAAAATAATGTAAACATTTTCAAAATAATTCAAAACAGTTTAACAATTTTATTTATTTATTTATTTATTATTAAGATTTGTATAGCTGCCCAATCACCAAAGCGACTCTGGGTGGCTCACAATCCAATTGCACATGACCCCATATAAAAAACCCAACACATCATTAAAATCCCCACATGAAACATGTTAAAATCTTTGCAACAAACTAAACAAATAGACTAAAAACCTGGGTGCGATTAGCATATTCATATCAGCCAACCGGGGGGGGGGGCTGTTCCTCTCTCTGCTCCCCACACCTGCTGGGCCAGCCGTGTCTTCATCCCTTTCCTAAACACTGACAATTCTGTCTGAAGATGAAGGTCCATCGGCAGGAGGTTCCAAAGGGCCAGAGCAGGTACTGAAAAGGCCCTCTTTCTTGTACTGGAGAGATGAGTTAGATGAAGGTAAGATATGGGAATATCTTTTGATATTATTCTCTGACTATTGTGTTTAGATTTACAACCTGGGATTTGTGTGCCAGGGTGCGACTCAAGTCACATACCTGGTCATGCTCCTGATTGTGCAATGAGAAATGTACCCTGACATCTTGTAAGTAGCTGCAATTAGATGCAGCAAATTATGCAAGCTTTATTCTATACCAGCAGGAACTGCCCATAGAATTTCACTGCATATCATGTAAATTCTCTGCCATTGAATTAAGCTCTGTTATGAAGTGTTCTTCCAGTTGCACAGTGAAAAGAAAACTTGATTCCAGTTTCCTAGTAAAGTGGCTGCAAAGACATGGGAATGATTGGCAAGCAATTAGGCAGTGATCTTAAATAGGAATGCTATGTCTTTCGATGGAGGAATTTCATTCACCATCACACATCTCTGTCTCTGACACCGTTTAACATCCAGAATGGGAAAGCAACATTCCCTAAAGTGAAAGAAAGTAAAAAATAATACTCAAAAGCTAAAATCCAGTTGTAAGTTGCAAGTAGAGTATATTTGTTCCATGGAATTTACATAGGTGTTGACTCATCCAATCCCCACGGATTCTATTGGCCTACTCAACCTGCAGTTTACTTCTGGATTTCAAAGACACAATTGATGTGAAGCTGGAAAAAACTGCTTCTTGCACCTGACAAGTGCTGTTTGGAGCCTGAGCCTGTGTGCACAATCCCCACTGACCTTAATCTAGCCCAAGTACTGATTCTTTCTCAGTTCAGAGTTATGTGTGACCCACCCCTCCAGATGGGTGCTGCGTGTCTTTTCTATGGTGACTACAAACCCTTTGGTCCTTTTGATTAGCACTGTTGTTTCTGTGTCACTGATGAAGTTTCCAAATGAGGAATACTAATCTAGGCTCTTGCATAGTAGTAACCTCCCCCCTCAATGACCTAAGCCCCATCTCATTGATCTTGTGCAGAATCATTTTAACACTGGGCTCATTAAAGCTTTCTCCATCTCACTACATTTTTGTGCATGGGCCTGTATATTCCTGCTTTATCCCATTAAGAGCTGTTAGATATGATTCTGGGGAGAGCTGAAAGAATGTGGTGCAAGGATCATACAGCGTTTCCCAAACTATGTTCTGTGGAACACTGGTGGACTTCAATTCCCAGAATTGGCTGATCAATTTGGGGATTTGACTTAGGCTTCTGGGAATTGAAGTCCAAAAACCAAAGATTAGGAAACACTGGGTTAGAATGACTAGGGACAGCTCTCCTCACCTACACTGCTGAGAGAGGTGAAGAAGGAGTGAGCAAAAGAGTGGTATGATAGGGTAAATTAAACATTAATAGAGAAAATGTATTAATTCAATTAGTTTGCTATTGATATGGTATAAAGTATCCTCTTGATAAAATCGTTCCATACATTCTGGGCTCTATATGTCATTAAAATCATTGATCTCTATACATCTCTTTTCTGATGTTCAGATGTCAGGCCCTGTAATATTCTCACATGCACAGTCACATCTGTATATTTATAGGCCTTCCTAGTATGAAGGCTAGATGTCTTTTGCTGCTCAGGCCATACTGAAGATATCCACTGTAATGTCCCTTCTTTATCAAAGTTGCTGTCAACTCTCAGATAATTTTTTGGTTACCTCATACCTAAGCTTTTTTCCCTGCTCTAAGAATAAACTTTCAAAAGAGCACTTCATTTGTAAAAGTGTAGTCTGCACTCTACCTCACTTGCTGTTGGAGCTGTTTGGCAACTGATGGATGTGTCACCTCTGGGTGTTTTTAGTGGGAATGCAGGAAAGGAAGAAGAAATAGCAGTTTTAATGGACACTGTCTACAGAAAAAACACAGGAGACCATCTAGAACTGTTCCATCTCTCCTTTAATGAGGATGCCAATTAGAATGTAGAAAAGAATTGAAAGTATTAGAATTAATAGACTCATCACCACTGTCTGTTATCTCAGGAAAGTTACTTATTTGTTGTTATACTTCATGGCTACGTTTAAAATACAATGGGCTCAGATTTGTTGTTTTCATTACTAGAAAGAGTTCAGGCTTGGTCCATTCTGGAATCCACTTATTTGTCCTTTTAGTTGTTCATTGTATCTATAAAGTTCTCCTCTAGCACATTTTTAAAGACATTGATTTTTCCCTGGCCAACTTTTGCTTTGTCCATCTTTCACATTCACACACGTATAATTCTTTTGAAGTTGGAATTTTTGTCTTCTTAATATTGAACTGCAGTCTTACCTTTAGGGTTCTAAGCTTATTTCAATTCATATTTTTCATATTCCAACTATAGCTCTGGTGGCACAGTGGTTGAACTGTTGTATTGCAGCTGAAACATTGTGAGTTCAATCCTGACTGTGCCAAGGTTGACTCAGCCTTCCATCCTTCTGATGTTGGTAAAATGAGTACGCAGAATGTTGGGGGGCAAAATGCTAATTGTGAACTGCCCAGAAAGTACAATAGGGTGGTATAAGTGAAATTGAATTACTATATGCTTTGTGCAGCATTGCAACTAGAACAGTGGCTCTCAACATAGAGCACTTGGCCCATAGGGGGACTAAAATTCCCAGAAGCCTAAGTCAGTACATTGGCTGATCAGTACTTTGGGGAATTGACTTAGGCTTTTGAGAATTGAAGTCAAAAAATGAAAGATTGGGAAGCACTAAACTAGATGCCCTTTACAATATAAATGTTAGCAACAGCACTGTTTGTACTCATCCTTTGCCCTTCCCCAGTAGTTGACCTTGGATTGGATGGTATTTGCACTCTTCTAGTTTTGAAAGTATATTCAGAAGTGGTTTGTCATTGCCTTCCTCTGCACAGTATTGTTAGCTTGAGTGCCAATACTGATTGAAAGATCCACCACCTGTGTTATTATCTACTTCTACTACCGTTGACTGATAGCTGCTTTTCTAGAAGTTCTCCAACCCCACTTCTCTTGGAATTATCCATTCTCTTCTGCTGACGTGACTTCCAATTCTTGCAAAGGTGAGGCACATTTTACTCTGGTGTTGCAACTTTGATTATTCCACTTTGATGATCTGGAATTCAGACCCTTGACAGACTTCAGCTCTCAGCTTTCCCAACACGCTTAAATTCCTCACAATGTTAAGATGTACATCCAAGAGAAATACTCTTTACTAACATGTTAGTCTTTAGTGGACACTAGGGAAGTTTTCATCTTCATCTTTCATAAGGGTGGACAGATTATGTTTCCCCCTATTTTCAGACTTTTAAACAAATGTGGAGAGTAGGAGCAATGAGATGCTCAAACACCGTGATGGCAAACATTGACACTCCAGGTCTTCTTAGACTTCAATTACCAGAAGCCCAAGTCAGCACTCCTGCTGATCAGGGCTTCTGGGAATTGAAGTTCAAAAACAGCTGGAGTGCCAAAGTTTGCCATCATTGCTCTAACCCAGGGGTTCTCAACCTATGGCCTGGGGCTGTATGCGGCCGTTACATCATTCCATGTGACTCCCCCTATCTCCTCCACACCTGGAAGTGCCACATGCAGCAGGCAGGGCAAAATGGCCATCCGGCCCCCAAAACTGTCTGAGAGACTGTGACCTGGACCTCGGCTTGAAAAGGTTGAGAACCCCTGCTCTAACAGTCCAAGAAGTACTGTCAATCAACTCTATGTTGTAGAGAAACTGAAATTGCAGTGGTATACATTGCAAGTTAATAAAATATATATTTTACTGTCTTTCATTTTCAAGGCATAAAATGTGAATTTATTGTTTCTGATGTTAGATACACGTTTTGAAGGATGATTTTCATATGTACTTTTTCCACTTTGGAAAAGCAAATGGAACAGCTTCAAACCAATATTCTGCTCTCGATTTTCCAGTGTCCTAAAGGGGGTCTGACAAGCTTCCCCCCACCCGTATAAATTATATTTTTCACACATTTATAGATGCAAAAATATGAAAAATGACTGTGAAACCATGAATTATATTTTGGTACATCAGAATGATGATGTCTGTCATATGAGTCTGGTTTTCAATCATATCAGAGAGTAAGCAAAACAAAATAAAGTTGTGGCACTTTAAAGACTAACTTCTGTATTTTAATGGGGCTTTCATGAATCAGGTCCACTTCATCAGCCCAATGTTTTTCCAATGTTTTTCTTGGCAAGTTATTTAAACATAGAAATTTTTTAAAAATATTTTTTATTAAGTTTTTCAAAAAAAAACACAAATGATATATTAAAAAATACAACAAATACAAGAAATTACAAATCAGAAAAAAGAAATTCACATTACATTAATTTGTTGTATTACAAATTATAACACCCAGTGATAATTACAAACCATGAGGATCGAATTTCTAATTTAATTTTCCCAGAAACTCGTATGTTGAGGTACCGGCTTAACCCCTTTATCACTCACAAGGACAAATTCCACAAATGGTTTCCATATTTACCAAAATTTGTTCTCTTTTAAAATACCTTTCTTCACATTCAATTCACATGTCAATTTATCATTTAATGCAATTTCCCACATTTCTTTATACCATTCATCAATGTTTTTCCAATGTTTTTCTTGGCAAGTTATTTAAACATAGAAATTTTTAAAAAATATTTTCCATTATACACAGTCTTGCAGCCGTTAACATTATTGACACCAGTTCTTTTTTGTTTGTACTCATATTTATATCATCCAATCCCGTCAGCAAGGCAATACCTGGCTCCAGTTTTATATCAACTTTAGTAATCGCTGAAATTTCTTTCTCAATTAGTTTCCAAAAAATCTTAACCACTTTACAACTCCACCACATGTGTTCATATGGTCCAAGTTCACTCTTACATCTCCAGCAATCTCTTGATTTACTATTATCCATTTGATACAATTTAACTGGAGTCAGGTACCACCTCCACAATATTTTATAATTATGTTCTTTTAATCTTACAGAAAGATTTTTCATAATTCTTCTCCTCCATTTACTCTTCCACTGTGATTCTGAAATTTTTATATTTAAATCTTCTTCCCATAGTATTCTCAACACATTTTGTGAGCTTTCATCCTTATTCAAAATTCTATATATTTTACTTACTAAACCTTTTATCTCCATTTCTCCTTTTCTTATTTTACAAATCATCTCCTCAAATTCTGTTTTCCCTCTCTGTAAACTGAACTCTTTATATCTCTTCCCCCATTTTTTTACCAAAATTATTTGTAACCAGTTCAATTTCATCTGTTTAAACACTTCAGCTCTTAATTCCAGTTATCCATCATTTTTATCCAATCTTTTAACATCATTTCTCAGAAGTATATCCTTTATTCTTTTGTCTACTTTCAAAGGGAAAGTCTTAACATCTTCCAGATCCATTATCGGGGAAATTCCCGGCACTATTTTCTCTTTAATATTTTTCCAAACCTCCATCATTGCTTTCGTTAATGGATTATTTACCTTTATTTTCATCTCCTTATCCAAAAAAATTGCCTTCCCAAATTGTTGTAATTCTTTTATTTCTATCTCGTCCCAAATAACATCAGGTTTTGTTATAATTTTTACAACATTTTTTAACTGAAATGCTCTATAATAGTGTTTAATATTTGGAATACCCAATCCACCTTCTTTTTGCGATATATACCATAAACTTTTTGTAATTCTCGGTCTTTCCCCCCCGTTACAAAAAGTATTTATCATGCTCTGAAAAATCTTTATATCTTTTTGTTTTAAATGAATTGGTAGGGCATCAAACAAAAAGTTAATCTTTGGCAATAATTTCATCTTACACAAAGCTATCCTACCAAACCAAGACAAATTTAACTTATTATATTGCTTTATTTTCCCCTTTATTTCCATTCTTTGTTTATCATAATTTAGTCTCTTAAGTTCTTCTATTTTATTTGCAATATTAATTCCCAAATATTTCACACTATCTTTAATTTGTATATTATATCTTTCCTTTATCTTTTTTTGATCTTCTTCATTTCCATTACAAATAATCATTTCAGATTTATCCCAATTCACTTTTAAACCCGTCATTTCCTAAAATTCCCTCAAATGTACCTGGATATATTCCATTGTTTTCACAGGGTTTTTCATTATGACCATTGTATCATCAGCATATAAACTAATTTTTACTCCTTCTATTCCCTCAATCTTTCTATCTTCTCTTATAAGTGTCGCTAATAATTCCATGGCCATCACGAAAAGTATAGGCGACAATGGACAACCTTGCCTGGTACCCGCTTCTAATTTTATATCTTCTGTAAATGTTTCATTCACTTTTACTCTAGTTATTCCTTTCTGATATAGTTGATCAATTAAATTTATAAATTTCATACCAAACCCAAACTTTCTTATAATTTCTTTAATCATAATCCATTGCAAAGAATCAAAGGCTTTAAAAATATCTAAAGATAATAATCCAATCTTTTCCTTTTTTTTGTTCTGCTATATTCACCAAATCAATTACCCTTCTAGTAAGATCTGCCATATATCTACCCTTCAGAAAACTAGCCTGATCCTTATTTATATATTCCTTCATGAATTCATTTAGTCTATTCGCCAATATTGCAGTAAAATTTTTTGCATCTTGATTAATCAATGAGATTGGCCTATAAGACTCTGTCTTATTCAAATATTTCCCTGGTTAATGAATCAAAGCAATTACTGATCTATACCATGAAGTCGGTAATAAACCTCCATCCAATATATAATTAAACAGCTTCAGGAGTCTTGGTATTACCAATTCTTTAAATCTTAACCTATAAAACCAAGTGTTCACCGTTGGAACTGGCTATAGGTTGCTATGCGTCGCCCTACTGACCCGCACCCACCCTTTGTGCGCACGGCCGACGAAGGATTTAAAAATCCGGCACGGGGGCCTCAGCCCCACAAACGGGAAGAAAGGGAAAGAACTTCACTTCCCAACATTCCTTGCGCTGTGCCGCACCAGAGCCAATCACGCTGAGAGGCTCTCGCACGGCGCAGCGTTCGGACACTTGCCGCAGCCAATCGAAAGAAATGCATTTTAAAAAAAACCAGCAAAAACACAAAGCACCAACCCATAACTACAAGCCCCAGCGTCCTGCGCGCCCACGTAGAACGCTGAGGAGAACGGCGCCCGGAAAATTAAAAAGAAAAACAGCTCACAGGCAAGCAAACACCAGCCGGCTTTCTTTTACTCACCCGCGGCGCCTAAAGCTCCCGAATGGAGTTTCCCCTTTAACATCAGTAGGAGGGGGTGGCGATCCCCCTCTCCGCTGCCTACCCTAGTGTTTGGAGGTTTGTGGGGATAAAAGGACTATATTGCCCCAACCCATCTGGAAACAAAAGATGAGGCAGAGAGGATCGATCCCCCACCACCCCTCCTTAAAAAAACTCCGTCTTTTCTTCTCTTTAAAAACGGAGTTGTTTTAAGGAGGGGTGGGGGTGGGGGATCGATCCTCTCTGCCTGTTCCTCTGTGTCCAGAAGTGTAGGGCCAATATACACCTTTTATCCCAAAAAACCACCCAACACTAGGGTAGCCAGCGGGGAGGGGGATCGCAGCCCCCACCCACTGATATTAAAGGGGAAAAACGATCTACTTTCATGATTCCACAAAAACAAAGCACGACTCCACAAAAACAAAGCACCATAACACACTACAGCTCCCCTCCCCACCACCTAGCCCACCCTTCCTAACCCCCAATGACCATGCCACCATCCCCACCATGGGCCGGCGGCGTAGATAATCCAACGAGTCTGGCCTGCGAAAAAACCCCCAGCCTAACACCACATGGTATTTCAATGGGCCACCCAGCCACCGAGGCCGGCCCACAGAAATACCCACACCAAAAACACAAACAACAACATTAAAAAAAAGCAAAAACAATACTAAACATAAAAATTACAAGGAAAATCTTCCACAAACAATCAAAAAAAAAACAAGGACAAACACAACCCCCCACCCCCCACAGATCACAACAAAACCACCCCTAACAAAACAGAGATCACAACTTACCAGCCTCACCGAGAATCAGAATTGAAATGAGAAAAGAACAGGAAGAATACAGAGGCCAGGACAACGTCAACATTAAAACATTACGCAACAGCACCACCAAGTGGCCACAGGAAATATTACACTCAATGAATTCAAATTGATCTCCAACCATCTACAAAAAACATACACTTACACATTTTTTAAAAAATCTTATCCAAAGTACACCTATCACCAAAAACCACATAGGAACACATTATTTTTAAAAATGCAATTATTGGGAAAAAATATATCAACCTTATCTCTTTTTAAAATCCAATTTTTTTAATAACAGTTTAAAACACTACCTACGTATAAAAAACAATATATTTAAAAAATAACATAACTAATTTAAATACACATACAACAAAAAACATCCATCACCATTTCTCATATTTTTTAAAAAACAAAACCCCCAAAAAAGCCTGGCAACGCCGGGCAACCCTTGCTAGTTGTTTATAAAATTCCACTGAGAATCCATCCTCACAAGGTGCCTTACCACTTTTCAATCTCTGTATCACCCCTCTTATCTCTTTTTCTGTTATTGGTGTTTCCATTCTATCTTTATGCTCCTCCCTTATTCTGATTCCCTTACATTTATCCAAATAATCCCTTAATTTTCCTACTCTTATATATTTTTTAGAATATAATTCTTGATAAAAACCTTTTATTATTTCCACCTTCTCCTTTGTTTTGTTACATCTCGCTCCTTGTTGGTTTATTAAAATGCCAATTTCTCTTCTAACACTCTTTTCTTTCACAGCTCTAGCTAATAATTTTGAATTCTTGTTGCTATATTCAAAATATTCCCTTTTTAAGTATATCAAATCTTTTTTTAACTTTTTCTGTGTCCTTGCTGATCTGTTCTTTTCTCAATTTCTGTTTCTTTCTTCCCTGTTCTTATATGTTCCTCCTGAAGTTACCCAATTTCTCTTTCAATGTTCTCATATTTATCCTTTAAATGTTTATTTCTTATACTATTTAGTTTAATACATTCACCCCTAAAAACTGACTTCATAGCATCCCACACTACGTTATATGTTACTTCACCTGTATCATTCCATTGCCAATATTGATTCCAAACTTTTCCCATATTTTCCTTATTTACAGGCTCATTAAACAATTTTGAATCATATCTCCAACTACTTTTTCCCCTCTCTGATTTCCCAATTCCCAATTGCATTAAAAGTTTAGCATGGTCTGATTCTTTGAAAATTCCAATATCTATTTCTTCTATATTCTTAAATATATTTTCAGTAACAAAAAATAGTCTATTCTAGAATATGAATTGTATACATGTGAAAAATATGTATATTTTCTTTCTGTTCCTTTAAATTCTCTCCACGCATCTTTTAACCCTAAAGGTTTTATCCAATTATCTAATATCTTCGCTTTTGATCCCATTTTGTCCCTATCTACATTAGTGCAATCCATACTAGACCGGATTAAATTAAAATCACCTGCTACTATCATTTTAACCGTCTTTTCTTTTTCCAAAATTCGATATACCTTGTCTAAAAACTTATCCAGATGTTCATTTGGAGCATATATATTCACCAAGGTCACTTCTTCATCATCTATTATACCCTTTACAATCAAAAACCTACCTTCCGGATCAGAAATACTCTTAGTCAAAACAAAACCCAATCTGGTTGAAATCAGTGTTGCCACCCCTCTTGCTTTAGAAGTTCCATATGCTTTTTCATATATCTGTATCCAACCCAGAAATAATTCGTTGGTATCTTCTGATTTTTGATGTGTTTCCTGTAAAAAAATTATATCTGGACAATCTTTTCTAAGAGCTGCTTGTAATCTTTTACGTTTAACTTGGGAACCCGTACCTTTCACATTCCATGTCAACATCTTAATAAACTTCATGGGAAATTTTTACCTCAATCCTTCAATTTCTAACATGATCCTCATGGGTAGTGCATTTAACTAAACCTCTTACCCTAGACATTAATGAAACAATAATTTTCAAACAAGAACAAACAATAACAAAAAAGACAAGAAGAGAAAAAAAAATAAAAAAAATTTTTTTACCCTCCCCACTTTTTCAGAAAAAAAGAGGCCTTTGATAACCAAAGAGGGGAGGGGGGAAAGTGCATCAATGGGAGCTGAAGATCACTAAGTCCCTCCCTCTGTTCCCTCAGACACATTATCATCCTCCTGTCCACCAAAATGTACGTCACCGGATGTTAACAGTTCTTGCTTCAATAATTCCCATTCTTGAGTATCATTCTCCAGTAATTTAGCCTCAACAAGTATATCCAATACAAAAGCATTCTCCCTCACAACATATCTCCTACCTAGGCGCCAAAAAGTCAACATTTTTGGAAATTTACAGTTATATTTAACACCTTTACTAATCAAATATTTTGTAATAGGTTTCATAGTTTGACGCCAAATTTTTTCCTCCTGTGCAATGTCATTGTAAACTTCAACATCTGCTCCATCAATCTTCAAAACTGTTGAACCCATTTGTTTAATATGGGCCATTAATCTTATCTTATCTACTGCACAAGCAAATTTTAACAACACATTCCTTGGTTAATTAAAGATGGACAGAAGCAAATGGGAGCAATGTCTGATAAATTTGATAAAAGATTTGATGATATAGAAAAAGGACAAGTTACCTTAAAGATATGATGATATAGAAAAAGGACAAGTTACCTTAATTAAGATTTTTAAGTTTAAAATACAAAACACAATACAAAATTATACAACATAATACTTAAGAAACAAAAAATTCATATACAAAGTACAAAAAAGGTGTACACCTATCCTGGTAATTAACATCCATCTTTATAGATACAATCTCTTGACTTATTACTTACAATTTATTCTCTAACCTTAATTCCCCTCTCTGAAACTCATTTTCAAGTGAAACATTTAATACCATTATGAATAGGAATACAAATGTATAAATGCAAATAATAAATCACCCTGTGTTTATTTACAATGCCCTGGAGAGATCAGAATATCTCATTAGCTTAATCCCAAAATCCCATTTGCTCAGGTACAGGTCTATTTCTCTCATCACTCATAAGAGAGTGATCCACAAAAGGTTTCCAAATATCCCAAAATCTGTTTTCTTTCAGATTATCTCTCTTTTTCTTTATCTCCCAAATCAGTTTGTCATTCAAAGCTAAATTCCACATTTCTTTGTACCACTCTTCAGTTTGTATAATTACATCATTTTTCCAATGTCTAGCTATGCAGTGTCTAGCAGTTGTAATCATTATTTCTAATAGCTCTTTCTTATCCTTATTTAAATTAATACCTTCCACGTTTGTTAACAGAGAGATACCTGATCCCAGTTTTACCATCTTACCCAGAATTTCTCCAATTTCTTTTTCAATTCTATTCCAAAAATCTTTAACCACTTTACAACTCCACCACATGTGTTCATACGATCCGATAGTGTCCTTACATCTCCAACACATTTTATCCTTTTTATTATCCATTTGATGTAACCTCACTGGGTTCAGATACCATCTCCACAACATTTTAAAATTATGCTCCTTTATTCTGACCGACATAGTTCTCATAATCCTCTTTTCCCATTTATTTCTCCATATATCCTTTCCTATCTTTATATTCAAATCTTGTTCCCACCTTAATTTCAAATCCTCTTGTGGATCACCATCCCTATTTAATATTATATACAATTTGCTAACTAATCCCTTAATATTTATATCACCTTTTCTAACTTTTAGAATCAGCTCTTCAAATTCCGTCCTTTCTCTTTCCAAATCACATTCACTCATATATTTACTATTCCATTTAATAATCCTCAATCTTTGAAACCAATTAATTTTTAATTGCTCAAACAATTTTTCCCTACTAGCTTCGTCTCTACATATCCGAAACCAGATCTTCAACAGGATAACCTCATTCTTCCTCAAAATCTCCTTTATCTCCTCATTTATATTAATTGGAAAATTCACCATATCTAATATTTCCAATATTGGAGAGACATTTGGGACCAAATCCTTTTCTACCCTCTTCCATACATTCATTAATCCTTTCATCATAATATTCTTAGTCACTACCTTTCACAATTTGCCTCCTAAAAAGACCATTTTACCCAAATATTTATAGTCCCTCATTCCTCCCATATTACCTTTTCCCTTGCCAAGATTTTCACAACATTCTTAATTTGAAACGCTCGATAGTATGCAATCAAATTCGGCATTCCCAACCCGCCTTCTTTCTGTGGTAAATACCATAACTTTTTTGGTAACCTAGATTTCTTTCCACCATTGCAAAAGTTATTAATCAATTTTTGAAACTCCTTAATTTCCTTATCCTTCAATTGAATTGCTAACGTATCAAATAAAAAATTTATTCTAGGTAACAACATCATTTTTGCAAGTGCAATTCTTCCAAACCAAGACAATTTCAACTTTTGAAAACTTTGTATCTTATTCCTAATTTCAATTTTCAAGATATCATAATTCAATCTTTTAAACTCTTACAATTTGTTTGGTATAATTATTCCCAAATATTTCAATTTATTCTTAATCTGAATATTAACTATATTCTTTATCTTTTTCTGATCATTTTCATCCATATTGCAAAGCATCATTTCCGATTTATCCCAATTTATTTTCAACCCAGTAATATCCTCAAAATCCTTTAATTGTTGCCGAATTCTATTCATTACCTTCTCTGGTTGTTTTACAATTATCAAATTATCATCAGCATACATACTTATCTTATTCCCCATAATACCCTACAATGTCTTCTGAAGAATAACAGTACTCCATCGTCATACCGTTTAACCACTCCAAAATCCTATCTCTTAACATGTCTGGATTTTTCTCAGGTAAGTTACGGATCACTATGTTTGGACATCTCATTTGCTCCTCCATTGTTGCAACACGTTTCTCCAGAAGATCCACCTTAATTTCTCTCATCTTCTCTCTCTCTTTCAACATCTTAACCTCCAGTTTAATTTCCTTCTGTTCTTTTTTGATTTCTTCTCGATCTTTCTTTAAGGTAACTTGTCCTTTTTCTATATCATCAAATCTTTTATCAAATTTATCAGACATTGCTCCCATTTGCTTCTGTCCATCTTTAATTAATGACTCCATTCCTACTAACTTTTCAAAAAGCAATTCATATTCGCACTTAGGCCCCATAGGGCTTTTCCTTATGACACCAGATGCTACTGTACCACCTGCTATAGTTGCTGTGATTGGGGTCATTGCTACTAATGTTGTAGTTACTGCTATTACTGCTACTGTACACATTGCTGTTGTAGTAATTGTAGTCATTGTTGCTGCTACCATTGATGCTGATGTCATCTTTGTTACTGAAACTGTTGTTGTTGTCACCGGTGGTGTAGGTACTGTTGTCTTTATTGTCTTTATTACTGGAGCTGTTGTTGTTGTCACTGGTACCATAGATGCTGTTGTCAGTGATGTTAGTATAGTTGTCACTAATTTCTTTGCTGGTGTTACTGTTGCTTCAACAAGCAAACCTTGTATTAACTTTTGTTGCTACTGTTGTTGTAACATCTTTTTCACTTTCTCCTGTTCCTCTGCATCTTTTACCTCTTGAGCTAATGTCTTCTTCATATCTTTAGAGTCCTCTTGTAACCGAACCAGCCTTTTATAACTTCTATTGGACGATGTCTCCCTGTCTCTTGACCAAGCTATTTTCTTCTCTTTATCTTTACCACGACCACGCCGACTCATCCACTTAAAAATCTAATTACAACTCATATACAAACTCAAAAAACTTCTTTAAAATAATATCAAACCTCTAAACACTTTATTTTGAGCTACATCAATAAAAAGAAAAATAGGAAAATAATACCAACTGTACTTTTATATTTAAAAAGGGGAAAAATAAATAGAAAAAGAAGAAAGAAAGGAAAAAGAAAAAGAGAAACAAAAAAGGGGGAGAAGAAAAAAAAGAAGGGGGAAGGGAAAGTGAAAGGGAAAAGAAAAAATGAAAAATGGAGAAAAAAGGAAAAAATATATAAATAATAATAATAATAATTAAAAAATAGTTAAAAAATAAAAATTAAAAATATAATAATAATAATTGCTTTAACTGCCAAAAATTATATCAATAGGCTAGTTCCATCTGAACAAAATTAAAAATTAAAAGTTTTTTTTAAAAAAAAGTCCTACAGTCGAAACTTGGGTGTTCTCTTGATTATTCTCTATTTGATGAAGTCCTTTCCCTTACAAATAAGCCAATTCAGTAATGGCCAAAAATGAGAATTCTATCAATGAATAATAAAAACAAAATAACTTGACTCAACCACATAGAGATAGAATATCTTCTTTCTTATAGTGTCCGTTCTCACTCCACTCACTCCAGCCGTAGCTACCAGGAAAAAATTCCCTTCCAAAAAGTAAGTGAAAGGAAAGAAAAAATCACGTGCACATATAGGCTCCCCTTTTAAGTAAATCCACTCCATATATGTCACTTTAAAATCTTCACGGCAAAAACAAAAAAAAAGACTTACAAAAAAACAAAACTTAGTCCAGTCGGTTATCTTCCAGCTGTTCCCAGTCTCGGTTAATAAGGTCAGGCAGAGAGAACTTTTCTTAACTGCATCGCAAGCTCAAATTCCATTCCGTTCCACTCTCAATCTTGCAGCGCCATTTTAACTGCAAACCACAGCACGGCAGCATCTGAATCCACCACAATCATTGAGGTTTTACACCCTTCTTCAATCCATTTTAAGCAACAGAACTCAACTCAAACTGTTAGGTAGTAACTGTTAGGTAGTAACAGTAGTAACTCAGACAGAATGCAAGGTCCACAATCTCTCCTCCCTCCTTACTCCATTCCACTCCGTTCCAGAGAGAGACCAAAATCCACTTCAGTGCCAGTGAGACCTGCCAACCATGACTCTCACTCCCGCTGGACTTACCATTGCCAGTCGTCTCCTGCTTTCAATCACTTGCTTCTGTCTTCTCCGTCAAAATTGAAGGCTCAGGGAACAAGCTCCTTTGTCTCTCAAATTAAAGAGAGGAGTAGAATTTCCACTCTCTCTCCCTCTTCAAGCCCCCCTCCGCTGCCTTCTAATCACAACACAACACAGCCAGCGTCTCCACTCGAGTTGTTTACCTTGCTATCCTCCAGTAATCTGACCTGCTGCTTCTCCAAAAAATTATTTTTTGAGACTGTCTCACATCAGGTAACTTTCACCTTGTTTTTTAAAATATTTTTAGAAGGATTTCTTCATTTAAATCCACCTTTAGTGGCCCACCTTTGAGAGAGAACAGAAGGTCCCTTCTGCTCAGCCCGACATTACGTCACTTTCTTCTTAAACATAGAAATTTTTGAGGCTTCTCATAATCAGAGCCCCTTTGTTCACTTACTTTTGAAATGGCAGCCATGTTAGTCTGTGTTTCAAGCATATCAGAGAGTAAGCAAAACAAAAAGACAAAAAACGCCATGGTACTTTAAAGACAGCAATTAGTCTTTAAAGTGCTACAATGTTTTTTGACTTTTTGTTTTGCTTACTCTCTGAAATGTTTGTTTACTTAGTTTATGTCTAAATCTGGCAGTTGGGATTGTTTTTATAACGCTAAACCACAATTAGCACAATTAGCTCCAGGTGCCAACCCCGAGGTTAGCCAGGAAGGCCGTGACTAGGAAGAGGGCCTTCTCGAGAAGGTGGTGGCACCAAGGCTGTGGAATTCCCTCCCAGTGGAGCTGCGCCTGGTACTCATACCTGTCAAGTATCCTGTATTGGCTGGGATTTCACGTATTTTGGCACTCGCTCCTCCCCTTTCCTGCCGCCATCCTGTATTTTGAACGGTGGGGAAAGGGGTTACTGCTCACGCGCACACATGCAGAACCCATTTGTGCATGCACAAACGGGTTCTGCACATGCACAAATGGATACTGTGTGTGTGCGCATCCGTGCATGTGCAGTAATTTCCCATATTTTTGGGAGCCGAGCTTGATGGTTATGCTGGTACCATCTTCTCCTTATTTTTAAAAAACAATCGAAAACTTCCCTTTTTAAAGAGGCCTTTGGCAATATTTTACTATCGCCCGATTGTTAGGCATTTTATTATATATAAAATGGAACCAATGAACTGATTCTCACGTGTAAAGTTTATTTCCTGATCAAAACATTTCTGGCTACTGAACTGTGCCACCATTTGACAGTACAGGCCAAAATCTATAGGGAGACATACATTGACAAAACTGTTTTCATCTGTGGTCTTAATGGGGGAGATTTCATCCTTCCTTTTTAAAATCCCACATACACCACAGAAAACCTGTTTCAGAAGGTAGGAAACCTTCTAAAACCAATCTATACCTATAAGAAGGGGATTGCATGGTACGTTTCCGGCATACATGGCCACACCTGGCCCAACCATCCTGTACCAAGCTGCCCACACTTACCTTAAAACCAAAACACAATGCCGTAAGGGTCCTGAAGCAGAGAGTGAGGCAAACACCCCACAACACGAACAAGAAAAATAACTATGGTTCCCAGCATCCTCCACACCACGCAACCCCTCTGCCAATCAGGCTGAAGGGTGCGAGCGCGGAAGAGGCAGAGCAGCCGGCGTGCGGGTAAAGAAAACCGCCAAGGGAAGCCATCCCCGCCACCCTGTCGACAAAGGCTGGTGTCGGCCTTGCCATGGCTTTGGCGGGGTTCCAGGGAGGAGGGGGAGCCCCTCTTCTCCCTGGTACCCCAGCGATGAAGGCCAGGGCTGGGCTCACCACAGCTTTGGCGGGATAGCGGGAAGAAGAGGGGGAGCCCATCTTATCCCCGCACGCCTGCCGCTTCCCTCAGGGAGACAAAGGTGGCACTCCGTCCCCTGTCTTTGCCTCCTGGAGGGAAGTGAGCCCCTTCCACGGGGGGTGGGGGCCGAAGGCACTGGTTCCCTCATCCCCCACCCACCGAGGGAAGCGAGCCACTTCCCCGGGAAGCAAAGGCCAAGAACAATGCTCCATTCTCTGCCTTCATCTCCAGGGGCCAAAGGCTCTGGTGCCTTCGTCCCCCACCCACCAAGGGAAGCGAGCCACTTCCCCGGGAAGCAAAGGCAGAGAATGGTGTTCCATTCTCTGCCTTCACCTCCTGGAGGGAAGCGAGCCCCTTCCACATTCGGCCCTTGCCTGTCGGAGAAGGGGCTTGCTTTCTCCGAACTCCGACAGATAAAGGCCAAATGCGGAGCACCACTCCCCCCTCTCACACTCTCTCTCTCTCTCTTTCTCTCTCTCTCTCTCTCTCACACACACACACACCGGGCACCCCTGCCTTGCCAGGCAGTTATTATCTGTGTGTTGGTGGTTGGGGTGGTATGGGGGGGGGGGTTGTGTGCACCCCACCAAACCATCCCAACCACCAACACACAGATAATAAAACCCAGCAAGGCTGGGCAAAAAAATACTAGTTTTCATATAGGAATGAGGTTTGCAAGAGGAGAGGAGAAACAAACAAAAACCTTCTGCCAAACAAGAGGTTTATTTTGTTAAAATGCCACAACTATCTTTTTTTCCAATAGCAGGAGACTACTTATGTAAAAAAGTAAAAAGAGTTCTGTTCATAATAAGCTACAAATTAATCTGATCATTTTATGTCTTCCTGGTTTAAATATACTTTAGAGTAGACCATTTGTTTCCCATTGTTAGGATTTCACCTAAAAATATTGTGCCAAACTGAAACGGTTAAGGGGTTTAAAATGAATTTTTCCCCTGTAGTGTGCAAACGTTTAGAGATGGCTTTTGAATTCCTTTGATCAAACTTCCAAATAATTTTAGTGGATTACTATTGTAGTAAAACTGCAATTTATAGTATCTGACCTAAGCTGCTCTTTGTATAACAGCTATATATTAAACAATAGCAGGAAAGTTACAAATGCAAAAGAAACCAAGACTGCTCTGTTTATTACTTAGCCCATAATTGCATCTTCTTTATTTAATCTTTTGCATCAAGGCATGGTCTTAATAACAA
Source organism: Bradypodion ventrale (assembly GCA_035047345.1). Classification (NCBI taxonomy): domain Eukaryota; kingdom Metazoa; phylum Chordata; class Lepidosauria; order Squamata; family Chamaeleonidae; genus Bradypodion; species Bradypodion ventrale. Next base: position 439,911,676 of record JAWDJE010000001.1, read on the forward strand.
GCATTCAAATAATATTTACTATGTATAGCAGAGAAAGCTTTGTACATTTGACATCTTTAAACTTTGTGACCTTTTCCTAATCCAGGAAAGGCCTATTACAAAGACTCTAATACAGGGTTCACAACCTTTTCCTGCTGCGGGCCGGTCACACCCCCTCACAAGGTGAATGGGCCCAGGCATGGTGCAATCCTGTTATTTATTTATTTATTTATTTACTCGATTTATAGGCCGCCTTTCTCGCCTCGGCAACCCAAGACAGCTCACATTAATTAAAACATTCCATACATTAAAACACGCTACTAAAACAATAAAATGATTAAAACCTATAAAACCCAAAGCCCCTTAATTAAAACCCCAAGGCTAGATGAGCCAGCAAGGCTGGGATGTGCTCCCAGATGCACCCCATGCCTGTTGGCAGAGCCAGGTTTTTATAGTCTTTCTGAAGGGGTACAGCTCCGCCTGGAGGTGCAGTTCTGGTGGCAGGAGATTCCAAAGGGCCGGGGCCAACACCGAGAAGTCTCTCCTCCTGGTCCTGGTAAGATGTGTGTTCCTGGCTGATGAGACCACCAAGGAGCCCCTACGGTCCGCCCTCGTAGGATGGGTCGAAAACCTTGGGATGATGCGGTCTCTTAGGTATCCTGGCCCACAGCCATGAAGTGCTTTAAAGGTCAAAAACAGCACCTTGAATTGCACCCAGAAGCATACTGGCAGCCAGTGCAGCTCTTGTAGCAGCGGCGAGGCATGGGCATAGCACCCGCACCCCATCACCACCCGGGCAGCCACGTTCTGGACCAGCTGCAGCTTCTGGATGGTCATTAACGGCAGCCCCATGTAGACCGCATTACAGTAGTCCAATCTGAAGGTGACCAGAGCATGGGTGACCGTGAACAAGGAGTCCCAGGTGTAATCGGCGAAGAACAGCATGTTTTCAGATTTTTTTGTCATGTTTTCACTGCATTTTCAGAGCTTTTGGTAGGGGCTCCAGGATCCTCACTATGGGCCGAATTACTTGGTGCAGTGGGCCAGATTAGGCCCATGGGCCGTAGGCAAATCCTACACCAAAATGTGAAATACGTCTTGATCAAAAGAATAGAAAGGCAACAGTGGAAGTTAACTAAAAATCTGATAACAAACATTTGACAAAGTAATCCAAATCATGATGTGAATTTTACCAGCTATCTATTTCTGGCTAATTTGTTGTTTCCATTTTGGGTTGTGATGTTAGATTATTGCAGTGACAACAGCCCATCCATCTTGTTACAATTCCTCCATAGATTATATTTTAGCCTCCAGAGTTCTGGATTCTTTTGCTCACTCATTACCAAGTATGAGTTGTGTATAATTAGTTATTTTCACCAATTGGTAAGGTACAGCTTCCTTCCTTTTGTAGAATATGGCTACAAAACGCTTAAGTGGTTTAATTGCTTATATAGTTAATTATATAGTTATGCAATTATTGCCTACTTATGCAGTTAATGGAGATGTGGGATGATTAAAGGACGGAGTTGGAATATCACAGGTCTCAGATGTTGTGCTTTATGTTTTCCTGTAGATGTTGTCGAACATTGAGTAAGACAGAAGAAAGTGTGTTTTCCACCACAGGTAAACAACTTCTAGCATTCAGATCTTTAAAAGGGTAACTACAAGTACTGGTTTGTAAAATAGGTAAAGAGTTACTTTTAAAATTGTAAGATGACACGAATTTAGGAGGAACAGAACTATTTGTTTTTCAAAACCAACTTTCCAAGCTGTGCTGCAGCCATTGTCCTGTTGAGTTGAAGACTCTGTAGTGCAAATACATTTAGGCTTCCCAGAAGGGCTTCCCCATTCATTGCAATGTGAGGGGATGCTGCACACCTATTCCTTAAGAGTTCATGCTGCCCTTCCATTTAAGCCAATGGGAATAATTAATCTTGTGGAAGTAATCTGTGATCCAGAAATATGTGTACAATTTTTTAGGGGAAAAAATCATTTTTTCAGTACAGTATAGTAATCCTTACCTGAAACTATACCACATATAATGGGGCTTATACCTGAACAGACATGTCTGGGTAACTCAGCGTCTTACAACCGAGAATGAGCTCATGTTCATTTTTCATAGATGAACCAAGGATTTTAAAAAAATCTCCATATTTGACTCACTGAGCAAAATTTCTATGGCTTGAGGAAAGGCCTTTTTACAGTGTTGGTAAGAGCAGATGCCTGGTAAGTCTATATATGCCAGTGAGAACATCATTCAGTTTTATGCACACTTCTGTTTTCTTGCTTGGCATAATTCATTGGCACTCTGCAGAATATTCTCTCCATAAAACAAGATTTGGCTGTAATGTTAAGATTCTAATGACTATAACATTGTAAAAAAATGCAATAGTCTTCTAATTCTTAGAGTTGATGTTTATGTTAAAAAGAGAATACATAGAAATTATTATTTTGTTAAATAATATCATTATTTATAATACCGTTATACAGAGATCAATAATACCATTCTTTAATTTAATAAATTTAAAAAATGTTGCTGAGGGTAAGCTAGAGTCAATATAGTTGAACATGGTGCTATTTTTTAAAACGATTGCATAGAACCGAGCCTATATAAACTAAAAAAAAAAATGATTGAAGATACGAGTATAGCCTTCCAACTTGTTGCGTTATGGGAGAGTATAAACACCAAAATAAGAACACCTCATTTTATTTATCTTTCTTCAACATAAATTTAATGTAAAATCCAAACAAAACAAAGATTAGATGAGGCTTGAACAGGATTTTCAACATCTGTGCAAATAAATTTAATTTATTCCAAAGAGAAAGAGAGATGGAGAAGTACTAGGCCATCATATAAAGACTGCTGTTTCAGATTATTTTTTGCAATACGACGCAGATGTACCACCTCAAGTAAATCTAGTTTTGCCCTTAGAGTCTTTTACATTTAGACAACAATCATCGTTAGTTTTGAACTGTTATAATTCCACATTTCTGTTTCATTCTCTTCATTTTAAGGTTTTATACCTTCCAGTTAGTGGTATGCTGAATGCTAGTTTTGCATTGTACAGGTAAGTTACATATTACAGATTTTGTCTACTATCTTTTAAGTAGAAACAAAGCTGTATACCAGCATACAAAAAAATTACAGATGCTTGAAGGAACATCTTGCTAAAAGGCTGATCTTTAAAAATACACACAAAAATAAATGAAAACCTGCCAAGGTATTTTTGTCAAGTGTGTAGCCCATTGTCTAGAGAAGTGGTTCCCAATGTGGGGCACATGCCCCACAGGGGGACTTCAATTGTCAGAAGCCTACGTTAGTATATTGGTTGATCAGTGCTTTGGAAATTGAAGCCCCAAAACCAAAGGTTGGGAAATGCTGGTCTAGAGATTCTTTTTTTATAAATGGATCTGAGGATGTGATACCAATTTTATTTTATAAAACAAAACAACATACATCCAAAATAAATGTTTCCAGGAATAATGATGACAACTGGCACCAATGCAGAACAATAGCATGCTTGCTAAGATGTGTTTTCATTTCAGATTGCGAAAGAAGCTGAATATAACTAAGACTAAGTGCCTAAGATGCTGACTGGGAGGCGGAAGGTAAGCAGTTCGATTCCTGAGTACTGCAGGACGGAATGAGCTCCTGTCTTTGTCCTAGCTCCTGCCAACCTAGCAGTTCGAAAGCAAGAAATTGCAAGTAGATAAATAGGGGTCACTTCGGTGGGAAGGTAACAGCGTTCCATGTGCTTCGGTGTCTAGTCATGCCTGTCACATGACCATGGAAACGTCTGCAGCAGCAGACAGTACTGGCTCTTCAGCTTTGAAACAGAGATGAGCACTGCACCCTGGCTATCGAGCAAGGGAAACCTTTACCTTTACCTAAGGGTGTTAACTAGCAGGGAGATCTACAGTGATTCAGTTTACATTTAAATGGATCTTATCTTTGGTGTGATCTATTTTATCTAGCACCTGAGCAATAGTAAAAGTAAAGGTCGCCCTTTCTCAAAAGCTAGTCATATCCAACTCTAGGGTGCAGTGCTCATCTCTATTTATAGCCAGAGCCAGCACTGTCTGCATCTGCAGACGTTTCCGTTGTCATGTGGCAGGCATGACTAGACACTGGAGTGCACAGAACACTGCTACCATTCCTGCCAAAGTGGTCCCTATTTATCTATTTGCAATTTCTTGCTTTTGAACTGCTAGGTTGGCAGGAGCTGGGACTGAGAAGGAAGTTCACTCCATTGTGCAGCACTTGGGTCTTGAACTGCTCATTTGTCAACCTACCAGTTGTCAAGTTCAGCATCTTAACTGATAAGCCACCACAGTGCCATGTACTTGAGCACTACTTTCATTCAAAACAGGAGAAGTTTCTACTGTGAGGAGGATGTGGACAATTCAATTATTTCTCTCCTTTGTTGAATGACAACCAACCCCCTTTTCTTTCATGGTTTTCATTCAGCATCAACTCCCCTTTCTTTGTTAATTTAGTAAGTGGTGTAGCACCACAGCAACACATCAACTTAGCATGGATATTTCCTTGCTAAAACTTGGTTCCATGAGTCTTAGCATTATCTGATTTTTTTATGTTATGTGATACTATGGGATGAATTGCATAACGTTAAAACTCCATAGAGATACACTGTAACTGGCACAGGCTTCAGTGAACGTTATGTGATACTTACCATAGGATTTCAATGTTATGCAATGCAATTGCCCCCCCCCCCCCCCCCCGATTGCTTAACGTTATGCGGTTTTAGCATTATCTGGTGCAAACATTATCTGATGTATTACTGTATCTGAAATAGCTCCAGGTCACTTAGGAGATTGTCAACAAATGTGAGAAGAGAAAAAATAGAGAAGTTTTTGCTGTCATTCTTTCTGCTGTCACAACTCATAGCATAGGTCACAGGTTTTCACTGAAGAGAATGCCAACCAGAGTTCTATTTTGGAGCAAATTAAGCAACCATGATGAGGATGGTGGATGGCTGTAGTCCATGGGGTCACGAAGGGTTGGACTTTACTGTGTGACTGAACAACAACAAGCAACGATGCAGACTGTAGAAAAGCTTGATAAGGAGTTTCCCAATTGCAATAAATAAGCTGCAGCCCTAGTGCTGTGCCAGAAAGAAGTGGAATAGCTCACAAAAAGCACAGAATGGATCTCTCACTTAAGACATAAGGGTTCCCTGGAAATAGGGTGAACTAAACCGCATCAAAAGTAAACTCAAAGGTGGGCTATTTGCTCATCTGATTACCCTTTCACCCAGAGCCAGGAACTTTAGTGGAACAACATTGTATTCATGTAACTGCCAGATGATGACCCAGGAACTTCATACAGTACAGTATATGAAAAATAAATGGCCACGAGAGACTCTATTTTATAATTGCTATAACCCTGAAGTTTTCAATGCAGCAGTCCATTATCGTGCCAAAGCAACAATCAGAAGATGTGAACAGCATTGTGATGTAAAGGAGGGACAGAATTGCTTGTTATCAGCATATTGATGACAACACACTACAAATGTCCACATGATCTCACCCAGTGGCTTCAAGTAGATGTGGAATAGCATTGGGGTTATGATTGACCCTTGTGGGGTACCATAGTGTTGCATACAGGGGGTTAAAACTGCATTCCCAAGTGAACCCTCTGAACATGGTTGCGGAGAAAAGACTGGAGTCAGACAAGGGTTGAGACCTCAATCTCCTATCCTGTATCCTGTCCAGGACAGCATCAAACCTACTAACAGATCCAGGAGGTCCAACTGGATAGCACTACCTATTACCTAACTACAATATATTTGCAATGCTTCAATTTTGGTTCCCACTGACTTTTGTGTACCACTAGTTTGGTATGAATTTGTACAACCTACTCAACCTTCCATCTGTCTGCCTTATTACTCCCACTTTATGTTGTAGCATTGGACAGAGTGAGGTGAGAAGCAACATTGGGTGAAGCGGTATATTAGGCTAGAGAAAAGGTTAAGGCTCAGAATGTTCCCAAGACTATCTCCTCAAGCACATAATACCTTGTCGAGAAACTGTGCGGCCTTTATGCCCCAGACAGCTCAGTTCCCGCTAAATTTCTGCGTGGTGTGGCAAAGTTGTCTTCCAACAACACCGGGCATTTTGCCTGCGGCACAAGTCTTCCGTCCAGTTATACTGGCTCATACATGGGAAATGGCGATTTAGCGATTTTGCAGGTGTCTGGTAGCAATATTATGTGGCAAATTAAGAGTCCCTTAAAGAATGCCTCATCCCACATAACCACACCAATTTTGCAGAGAAGGGTTACTCTGGGAAACTTCGGGGGTGGCAAGATAAGGTTTAACTTCAAAGCGAAACTGGACAAGGTGATATCATTCTCTGTCTCTGAGAAATGAAAGTCTCCAAACCTCCTCCTTCGTTCCTCAGTGCACCCCCAAGGTTAAAGAAAATGGTCATATTGTTGACCATTTGGGTGTTATCTCTTCTCCACAAGTTCTCCCCTCCTTGGAGTAAAAATCCTACTAAAAACTTCAGTTTAGCAGCTTTATTGTAGTAAAGTGCATTATCCAATATATATAGGATAACTGATCTAAAAACTCCTCTAAACTACACTGGATGACATATTCAGTAAAACAACAAAGTATAAAGATAACTAACTTAAGTAAAGCATAGATTTTGGCGGGCTTTCTTACCCTCATGCGTGACATGAATTAAGTCATTATTCAAAATGACAAGAGCTTTCGCTGCATTTGAACAGGCTGCTTCGGACCTCAGAAATAAATGATCTTTTATACCCTTTTAGGGTCCTCCACCCACCCTTAGAATATGGAAGACGGTCCAAAAGACAATTATTTTGACTCTTATCATGCTTGTTAAGATACACAGGTTGTCCTTATCTGGGTGTCTAATCTCTCTGAGATGTCCCTCTTCTAATTGGCATCCGGAGACTGGCCTTGACTACTTGGCAGGCTTCATCTATTGAGGTGCTAATGTGGAGTGTGTGTAGGTTGTGAAATGCAAATGGTGTTACAGCCACTTCTCTTTCTGAGTTAGACTACACAAACTAAGAAGGATCAGAAAAAACTACAATGTACTTCTAAGTTAGTACAAAGTAACTTAATCAGAAAGTGACTTCTCAATGGATTTTCATGACATACCTGTGGGTATGAATTCACAGATGACTACTCAAAATACCACCGTTACAGGTAAATGACCTCTCCTTCTACTTTCTCTTCTTGATACTTACAGTACATATGTATTTACTTTTTGCTCTTTAAGAGTGACAGATTGGATATCAGCTGCTCTAACAGAATCTTTGACTGACTTATCTCAAGTATGCTGCCTTCTTCAGACTCCTCTCTTCATCAAGGATGGGAATACTTTCCAAGGAAAGTCCATTATCTTCTGGGTGCATCCTGGGACTATGCCGCTTGCCAAAGGCCACACCAACTGGCTCTTCTGTGAGGCTCCACAGCCAGATGGTTAACTCACTGAGCCAGGTGCTAATAGTCAGAATTATTGAGGAATATCTATGATGGAAGGCTCCACTCAGTGTGACCCATGTCCTGTCAGCTAAGTCAGTCTACCATAGTATGTATGTAGGAGCATCTATCTGTGATCTTCTTCTATGGTGATGAAGCTCTGTCCAAGCTTTGCCTTTTCCATCAAGAAGCATGATCTCAATCTTCCTTCCCAACTCTGGCTGTTTTTCTCTTTGTGAAAATTAAGGTCATCTGACCTTGGAGTACATGAGAAAAACTAGGAGTAAGTTTAACAACAAATAGTTTAAGTTAACTGATGTGAATTGATGATGGAGGAATTGGTGACCAAGAGTGCTTTGGGTAGCTGGAATAATGGTGGAGTCAGCTCAAGGGAAGGTGGAGTGTGAAGAGAAGCCAGGATTGTTAATAAAGGATGAGTGCATTTGTGGATATGCAGACATGAATGGAATAATGAAGCAAAGAATGGATGTTCTAAGTTTGATTCGTTACCTCTACCTTACGTCCAGGTTCTTGGATAAATTACCAGTTTGCTTTTAACAGTGGTTGTTCTGTAACTGGCCACTTGCATCATATCTGTCATAAAGTGAACGGGCATGTCTCCTTTGCAACAATAACCATTTTGTGTGGTTATTGTTACACCATTTCCAAAATGTTCAAAATATACTCCCCAAATTTAGTAATCCCCTGATAAAGCTGTGTTTTTGATATAATATCCAGATATATGAATACAAGGCATGTACTACTTGCAAGCACATGAAATAATCCAACTATAATAAGAAGCACCCCCACTCCTCATGTTTTTTCTTAATGTAGTTTCCCTTTTTTCTCCTCTTTTTAAGCATTGTTATTAGGATCTGCATTTGTATGTCTGGTAGTAAACAACTTGCATAGCTCTGGCTCTCGGTAACCTCTACTGAATAGGGCTACTGAAGATGTCTTCATAAGTAACTCTGCTAGTTCAAGAGGCCCGGAGTGAAGAATGCTCCACTGAAAAGTCTACTATGGTTCAACATATAATATAAACATTTCCGAGTTTTAATTTCATCACATAGTTTACAAAAATATTGAAGGAAAAATATACAACAACTAGTTTTTGCTTTTAACAACATGTAAAGGAGTAACTGATATAACAAAAGTTTAAAATTATATTAAAAGCATCGACTGTCTGGCTCTGAGCCTTGAAAGTCAAAAGTTAAAACAATGCTCTGCCAAAGGGCATGTTCTTTTTTTTGCCCTATATAACATGTACTAGCTTGGCACAGTATGAAACATCGACACAGATTTACTATTAACTAAGTGTGTGTTAACTTGATTTTTAAAAACATTTTCCAGAAAAAAGATTGTATGACAAAAGGCATTTCTTTAAGGTGACTTCATAACAGAGAGGGGAAAAAAAAATGAAAACCACACCTTTCAGCCTCCATATGTCTTCTTTTGTTCAAAATGCAAGGAGAAGCCATCCGGAAGGAAGAAAGATTATGGCTATCTATAAACTGTTTGACAGACACAGAAATGCTGATAATGTTTGGGTTGTGTCTGTATTTTTTGGCTGCTTGCATTAGCAGAGGACTGAAGTAAAACAGGAACCCTTGATGCGTTTGTCTAAAGTAGTAGTAGGGTGATCCTAGGCTCTAAGGGTTCAACAAAAGTTCAGGGCAAATGTTGCCAGTAGTTTATACTGCAGGAAAATAAAATTGCTTCCGGATTTGCCTTCTCCTCTAAATTTTCTTCCACTCTCATTGCTCAGCCGTGCTGTCTCAAAGAGTAACTATGTCTGAAGGGAAACAGTCTTTGAGCAAGATACCACGATTGCGATGACAATCCAACTCCTCAATAAATCCATACCAATAGATAACCAGTCCTGGACCAAACCTATGTGAAAAATAAAAGATGAGACATAGACAATATTTTATTATAATTAAATTTTCAGGCTATGAACAATTCATGCTAATGTGGAAACACAGGTAACCATTGATCTGTCTGTCTGTTTTGCTTCCTTCTTTCTTTGAACTTAGCGAATTCAGAGTAATTCAGATAGAAGACAAACTAAAACAAGCATTTCATTAATCTCTAAATAAAATACTTCAGAACTGTTGAAATATTTAAATGTTTCTTATTATAGGTGAATTATTTTCTGTGAACGCAAGGATGACATGCCTTGCATTCACTTATATACAATATGTATATACACACACAAACACACACACACACACACATTTTATACACCCTAATAATAAGGAAATACTGAAAACATTAAGCATTATTTAAAATAATATTTAATAGCTGTATACTTTTCTGGACTCAGCACATGTATCCTGTTTCTCCAGCTAAACTGCTTAACTTACATCCAACCAAACTTTGATGGAAATTAACATTGTAGCTTCAGCAAATATTTAACTAAAGTTTATTCTGGAATAAAAAATGGTAGGATGAGGTGAAAAGGCAATGAAAGGAGCAGCCTTCCAGACTAGTAATACAATGGCTCTTGGCTATAAGCAAGTAGGAGTAAATAAGGTATTATACCCAGGATGCCAAGATCTAGATGATAGTTTTGCTGCTGGAAAAGTACAAGCTTATTGGTACAGTATTTGCTGTTGAAAGAGCATGAACCTATCCAACCTGAGTACGTGCATTATCTCTAGATGATTCTCCCCAGACAAAGGGAAATATGAAAAAGGTATAATCATAGGGCCATTTCATATTCAAACATCCACAAAATGTGGGGTTGGATCATGGTCTTACAGGATTGAAGCTTAATCGGCATGGCTGGTTAAATTCCTGATGGAGGGCTCTGAGCCTTTTTAGTTGTCCTTTTTGCAATTAAAAAAAGAAACTTACCATCTCAAAAGAAGACTGGGGGGGAATTATGCATATATCTGGTTTCTTGTGTTTGTACAATATGAGATTATATCAGATCTAGCCTTCTATTTTTTCCAAATCATCTGTAAGATACAAAGCCTAGCATAACATTTTGTCATGATCTTTTGGGACTCTCAATTATATTTTTCCTGCATTATCAACAAGAAATTGGTGCATGCCTTGAAGAAGTGATTGTGAATCACAAAAGCTCACATAAAGTTTAATTTATTTAGGGATAAAATAAAGGTATTTTCTGCCTTCTGCATTTACAATAGGGCTGAGAAGCATTGGGCACTAAAATTGCTAGCTACAACTCTAAGGCAATTGAAGAGAGCCAGGCATGAATGAAGAGGTTAGCCAGGGATAATCAGGCAAGAGCGACCCAAGAAGTCAGGACTGATAGGTTACTAAGAGGTTTTTAGAAGAAAAGAAACATAGGGCAATATAATATATACAGCAGCTAGTATTTTTGTAGGTATATTCAGTAAGGTAAAGGTCACCCTTGCTTGAAAGCCAGCCGTATCCGACTCTAGGGTTCAGTGTTCATTTCTGCTTATAGCCAAAGAGCCAGTGCTATCTGCATCTGCAGACGTTTCTGTGGACATGTGGCAGGCATGCCTCAACACCGGAGTGCACAGAACGCTGTTTATCGTCCCACCAAAGTGGTCCCTATTTATCTACTTGCAATTCTTGTTTTTGAACTGCTAGGTTGGCAGAAGCTGGGACAGAGACGGGAGCTCAGTCCGTCATGCATTCCCAGGAATTGAATTCTAACTGTCCAGTCAGCGAGTTCTAACTGTCCAGTCTTAACCATTTGAGCCACCACAGTCCCAGGGATATTCAGTACCTTTCTTATATTGCAGAAGCTCAACATGGTTTTCCTTTCCATATACAGTATTTATGACTTAATGGCTGAAACCTTGTTGCCTAGCATAGTAACTCACTCTAGAGTAGGAATATTAAATCACCAAAAATTTGGCGAGTCAACTGCTCCATAATTTCTATAAATCTACTGTAGTTGCAATTTACTAAACTAGGCAACAGGATTTCAGGATTTTTATTAAAGAGGGGATACAAACTAGTAGTAGTAGTAGTAGCAACAGTATTAAGTTGCTGTTATTTGAAATCCAATATATGTGATAAGGGGTTCAGAGGAGAATATAACTGTGAAACATAGCTCATCACAGGTTTTTATTCTAAAAAGTCTCCATATTGTTCCTTAGGAATATCTCAGATATTTACTAAGACTGTCTCTTCCCCACTAGGCAATCTCAGGAAGTAGCCCATGGCCTATTTTACCCATCAGGAAGTTCAGACCTTCAGGCTGGGTTCATAAAGAAGTAATCACTATCAATCACTGCATACAGCAATATGTTTTGCACATCAGTTTCACGTTTTTCCTACTGAGAGCACTTAATTAAAGGGAAGGACTACTTTTGGTGTAGTGTTGCAAGAATTTTACAGTGAAATCATAAATTATGAATGCTAGGTTAGTAAGAGGATGTCTAAATACAGAACAGCCTTCTGCAGTCTAATGTTACGGCAGGCTGTACAACAACACAGGGCCAAAAAGCTCTTTCTTTCTGTGATTTATTGCACAGCATAGTGGACCTGCCAAAAACAACAGGACAGGATGAGCCATTAAGAGGCTGTATGTACAGGTTCAATGGAATGTCATGTAATGGTTTGCACACACAGTGTATTCTTACTAAGATGGTAGCCAGATTCTGTTCATGTTTTAATTATAATTAAAATGTCTCAAAGGAGTCATAGTAATTAAAATGCCCAGACTGATAATACAAATATTCAATAGTGTAGGGAATATTACTCTGCCTTAAAATAAAATGTCTCCGCCCCCCACAACAAGATGTATTAATAGTTCCACAACTTGAAATAAATTAACAAGTGCCAAATATGACAAAGTATAGTGCACTTCCTTAACCATTTTGACTGAACTGAGAGTCTGTCCCTTATTCAGTGGTTTAATTTTGCTATCTACGGATTTATAGCTATGACCTTCCAATGTATTTAGCAACATTTGTTGTACATAAGAACCCTCGTGGTGCAAGGGCTAAACTGTAGTATTGCAGCCAAAACTCTGCTCACAATCTGAGTTTGATCTTATTGGGGATCAAGATTGACTCAGCCTGCCATCCTTTTGAGTTGATGAAATGAGTAACCGCTGTTCTGGGGGCAAAAAATACTAATTATATAGTGAACTGCCCAGAGAGTGCTCTAAAGCTGCGAGGCAGTATAAAAGTCTAATTGCTATTGCTAAATGTTATCATATCTTTCATTATAAAATCTCAGGTGTTTTAGAACAAGTATTATATAGAGACTTGTGTTGCATATTTAGCTGTGCTAAATGATTCTTTCTAAATATTCACTGGAACTAAGAGTAAATGATAGCAGTCTTCACTCATTTTGTGTCACAGAGAATTGAAAACTGTCTTGTTTCCATTTGTACTTTGGATGAGTTGCCACAGAGATTGTGTCGAACTGTAGCAAAATAGATATTTCCGGTAGTGTACTGTATGCTGGGCCATGAATCTAATTTTTCTCATTCAGCAGAAATGGATGATGTTATTTAGGGTGTAAAAGCTCTACACTAAGGATGTTATACACATGTAACAATGTCTGCCTTTGTGGCCAGGGGATATATCAGATGGTCATTCTATATTCATACATTGTGATGCTGTTCTACTGTAAGAACAAAACAAAGATTCATGGTGACTTTTGGATTTTAGTGTAGCATGAATTGTCGAGTGGGCAGCATACAAATCCAATCAATCAATCAATAAACAGGCATGCAAAAATATAAGATCTATGATACTGTGAACTATGAAAATGTCAGTTATCTTCACCAAGAACCAATTATTGCTATACCCAAATACTACCATGCCTTAAAAATACCAAACCACAGCACATATGCTATCTTCTTGAACTTGTCATCTGATCTGAATTTATTGACAGAGATCATAGAAAGTCAGTTTTGTTTGAATAAATTAAATATCACAGGTGACAATGCATAGACTAAGAGGAAAAGAGTTTTAGGAGAACTTTACATGGGAAGCGCGAAGGGCCTCCTATCCTTCGTAATGCCTCATAAACTGTGATCTGCATACAATGGCGAAGAGAAAGAACAGACTCCACAAATCCAACTGCCAACCCATTCACATGTGTGTAACCTACATTCTGGATAGCAGGCACGTGTGGATTGTATGTATTTTATAAACACTAGTTTAGACATGGAAACTTACTGGCAATGACAAACCATGCTTTGGACTTCTCAAATAGTATACGAAGCCTGCTGGGGTTTCCATAAGTTGAAAGTGACTTTACAATACATAACAACAACAGAATAAATTACAATGACCTGGGCTTGATATTAATAAGGAATGGGTTAGTTTGGGAAGAGAAAGCTTTCAATCTTCTCATCTTATTGTCAAAGCAGAAAAAGAGAGATATAGGAACAAATGGCCCTTTTTAGTTTTGTTCTCAACATTGGCTCCTCAATATATCTTATCTCAGCAGCTGAATTAGTTAGAGTTCTTGCTTTAATGGGACAGTGACAGTATTTGTTCAGGCTGTACAGGTCGTTTCTCTTTATAATGTTGAGTATTTTTAACGACCTCTTTTAAAATTAACAGCAGCATATGTGTAACATCAGTACAAACCCTATTCTAATTCATTGTTCAAAAAGACTTAAGTGAAGTATTTAAAACCCAAATTAACTTATTGGCACATTTAACATTTGGCACTGACTATCGGGAACTCCTGCTGCTAAGCACTAATTTCTCTCTCATTAGCTCTCAGAATCAGAAAATCACAAACAATGCCAGTAGTTAATTATTGCTGCCTTAATTTGAAAAGTCATTTAACCTTTTATGTCAAAGGAGAGCAGAAAAAGGGTCAAAGATAGAAACAAGAACCACCCTTTTAAATTTGAGACAGAACCACAATTTTTCATAGATGCATAGATGTGATATGTGAAGAATCCAATTTAGGATTTCAAATTACAGGGTAAGTATAGAAATTTATTTATAGATTAATGATACAGTTAACAAATTGGTGACTAACATTTCTTTTGTATTGACTTTAAAGAAACTGAGACTTAGTAAGTACATGAATTGAGAATGTTCACTGTGATAAAATAAGTGGGAACAATTTTAGAGGGTTATTTTAAAAGACAAGATGGAAGAAAGATAGAACTTGTTAATACAAATTAATGCTAAAACCTGTGGAGTGCTATGGACAAAAAACAGAACAATATTTCAGAAATCAAATCTATCAAAAATTACTTTTTCATTTATTCCATTAATGTTGCCCAAACCAACTAGAACAGAATGACCTGGAATGGCAACTTCCAAGTGGGATTAACCAACTAAATTCAAGACATAAATATACTCGGCAGAAAAGCCATATTGCACAAAACAAACTGTAAGAGCAATTCCTGAGTATGACAGCCTAATCTGTTCAGACTAGAGCGGACAGGTGCCACAAGCCTCAAAATATCCCCAAGAGACACATTACAATATCCATCCTGGCCAGAAAAATGGTATTTCACAAAACAGTCTTAATTTGCAAGTAGGATAAACCAACCAAATTCATGATTTACAGATGACTAGAGGCAGATACAGCAAGTCACAGCACATCCCCAAGAATTAAATTCCAATGCTGTATTCTAGAACACCCCCTAGAATAGTAATATCAGAGTAGAATAACACAATGAAATTCTATCCTATCAAATTAAATGAGACTGATGCAACAAGGAGCAAAACATAACCAACCAATCTACTGGAGTATCCATTCCATCCCACAAAACTGGAGTAAAATGTCTTTGAAACAAATTCACAGGGCAAAAAGAAAAAACCGTTTGAGGCACAAAGAGAAATATGCAATAAAATTTACTTGTGACAAACCACTCTGTCTTATATCAGTTTCAAAAAACGCTTAAAAGTACATCTCAAAAATAATTTATTCACTTAGAGATTCCCACAAATTCTTTCAACATAACGTCCTGCAAGCCTGGCAAGAGGAAAAGCAAACAGAGGCTTAGGGACACGTAAGAAATATTATGATACAATGTTATTTTAGATTCTCCAGAACCTCACAGATAGTTGAAGATTTTTTCCTGATGAAGAAATTTTGAAAAGTCCAATTACCAGATGGACTTTGGATCTGGATTATAGGCAACAAATTTTTTTATTTGGATTGTATAGAAGGATTTATGTTGAAAAAATTTGTGGGAATCTCTAAGTGAACTAATTATTTGTGAGATGTACTTTTGAGCGTTTTTTTGAAACTGATATAAGACAGAGTGGTTTGTCACAAGTAAATTTTATTGCATATTTCTCTTTGTGCCTCAAACGGTTTTTTCTTTTTGCCTTGTGGATCTTTCCTGTTTGGCCAGTTTCCTGTTTGTTTGAAACAAATTTAGCATCAAGATAAGCAGTAGATTTTCTGTATGAAAACAATGTCATTATTTCTGAAATTCAGAAGCACTTCCCAGTCAAAGAGACGAAATACTGGAATGTGAGAAGTCTTCTGACCTTTGCTTTACAATGCTTCTCAACCTAACATTGTTCTCCATGCTATTTAACATGTATGTTGAGCTGCTGGGGAGGTCACTCATTGTTTGTGGGTTTCATGTCACTAAGATACAGATTATACCAGTGTTTCCTAACCTTGGGTTTTTGGACTTCAGTTCCCAGAAGCCTAAGTCAATTTGCCAAAGCACTGATCAGCCAATGTACTGACTTAGGCTTCTGGGAATTGAAGTCTCCCTGCGGGGCATGTGCCCCATGTTGGGAAGCACTGGCTTCTACCCAATACTTATAGCCTCTTTCAGATATTGTATACTGCACTGAGAAGATTTTTTTGAAATTCTCAATATTATTGGAAACTCATTTATCAAGAGCTCTAGATTAGGAGGACAGTTTCCATGCCTAGCAAGCCTTCTTTAACAGACATTTTCATGTAAGAAGAGTTATGGCTAATTAATTCTTCTCATGCATCCAGCTTAATCCTGTTCTCTATGCTTGGCATGGCCTTATGGTTTCTTTCCATTTCATTCCAGATAGGCTGTCAAGGTCTTGTTGGATAGAGAGAGATAAATTAAGAAAACCATCCCAGATCAGAACTAAAGTCAATCAACATTCTATTTTCACCGATACCATTGGGAAAGACATACAGAAAACATGACAGCCATAGCACACACAGACACACAAGCATTCCTTTGAAATTGGTAACAAGAGTCATATCACCTCTGATGATGGAAATAACACACAAACATTTTTCGACTCTCACTACAACTTCTAGAAGGCAACTCCTTAGTCTCAGTGTGTACTATGCTAAGAAGTATTTGCTTTTGTCTGAATGCTTGTGTGCTATGCTAAGAAGAATTTTGCTTCACTGGATGCTCCCGTTTCATATTTTGATACAGCAGAAAAGCTGTATCACCCTAGTTCAATCCATTTTTGAGGCCATGAAGTGATCAAGAAGCTGGATAGACTCCTCTGCTGATGATATAAAGGAGAGATAGAGTTGCAGATCATCAATATATTTATAATGATGCACTCTAAATTGTTGAATGACCTCCCCCTACGGCTTCATGTAGATATTAAAAAGCAAAGGGGAGATTATGAGGATGGACCCACAAGGATGACTGTGTCTCCCCAAGTTGTACCATCAGGACATAAGTCAGTGAGAAAGGAACAGATTCGGTGCAGAGCCTGACCATACCATGGTCGACAGGATCTAATGCTGCTGAGAGATTGAGAACTAGCTGGCTTACACTTCCTGTCAGCCTCCCTTAAAAGATCATCCAGCAGAGTGACCAGAGTTGTCTCAGTCCCAATCCATTCCATGGCCTGACTGAAATGGATATAGACTACTGATATCTTCCATGAATGCCTGCAACTGATCTGCCATCACTCTCTTAATCACCTTGCTCAAAAGGGATATTGGTGACAGGACTGTAATTATTCCGATGGATAGGTTTCTTACCTGTAACTGTTATTCAAGTTGTCATCTGTGAATTCACACTGACGACATGTATACATGCATGTATAGATAGTCTCAATCCAGAGATATTTCTGCACAACTGAAGATGAACAACAGTTCAATAGTAGTCAGAGTGAGTTGGAGGCTATACCAGCAATATCCTAACCTATAGTTTGATATATACGTTCAAACACAAGTCCTTATTTCTCCCCATTGGAAGAATGTTGGCCTATAAATATGTCAAATAAATAAAAATATATATAAATTTTGCAGAATTTATGTGGATTACATAGGATTTTATCCAGAAAATGGGGTACACAGAAAAAGCCTCCTCAAAGATTGTGGTATTTTTGAACCATAATCGGGTGTACCCCGGGCAATAGCCACCTTGTGCCAGCTAATCTTTCTCACACTAAATCATGTGAAAGGCACTACAGAATGAACTCACCAAAAGATGAGTTCATTTTGGCAGTTTCACATCTGGCCTAGACATGGAAATCCAGAAAATAATTCTGTACATGGAACCAAGTGTAAACCTTCCTTTCCATATATGATCAGTTGGGAATTTAATTCGCTTCTACTTCTGAACAAGGTCTGACCGAACTGCATGTAAAAATAGTAATGATTTTTCCACCTTTAATTTCTTTCCTATTACACTAAATCCTTCATGTCTGCTAACCTAGTTTTGAAATGCTGTAGTGTTAAAAATGTTAAAAAGCTGTCCATTGTATAGTTTCTCCAAGTTTGCTTTAAGCTATATAACATTTTGCTAAGCTCGTAACTGACTGGCTTTAAAGGAATGCCAGGCTGTGAGCTGCAAGAGTGACAGAAAGCATGAGACAAGTTATTGTCGAAGCTCGGGACACCGCGCCGAAGCTCTCCTGGGCCCCCACCATCGGCCCAGGATGGGAGCCACCTGCGGCAACCGGCCCCGCCTCCCTCCGGCCCTCCACCGACCGGAGGGATAAAGAGACGCCGGGCCGCAGTTGAGACGCCGGGCCACAGTCGGGAAACCGCGCCGAAGCTCTCCTGGGCCCCCACCATCGGCTCAGGATGGGAGCCACCTGCGGCAACCGGCCCCGCCTCCCTCCGGCCCTCTATCGACCGGAGGGATAAAGAGACGCCGGGCCGCAGACGAGACGCCAGGCCACAGTCGGGACACCGCGCCGAAGCTCTCCTGGGCCCCCACCATCGGCCCAGGATGGGAGCCACCTGCGGCAACCGGCCCCGCCTCCCTCCGGCCCTCTATCGACCGGAGGGATAAAGAGACGCCGGGCCGCAGACGAGACGCCAGGCCACAGTCGGGACACTGCGCCGAAGCTCTCCTGGGCCCCCACCATCGGCCCAGGATGGGAGCCACTGCGGCAACCGGCCCCGCCTCCCTCCGGCCCTCCACCGACCGGAGGGATAAAGAGACGCCGGGCCGCAGACGAGACGCTGGGCCGCAGTCGGGACACCACTACGTTCCCGCCTCCCGAGCCTCGGAGGGCTCAAAGGACGCTGCCCCGCGCCAGCCGAGGACTTAGCCCTCTTTCCCGGTTTGGCATTTGCCACGGGGAAGAGTGGAAGTGAACGCCTTTCCTCTTTTCTTTCTTGCCTCTTATGTTGTATGCTTACTGATTTTGTATCTTTCCCCTCGCTGCTGCCTGCTTTAGGCAGCACGCCCCAATGTAAACCACTTAGAGTCTTCTTTGGAAGAGACAAGCGGTATATAAATTAAAACTTTATTATTATTATTATTATTATTATTATTTATTATTGAGTAAGGTTAAACTGAGGACCAGGCAGTCCAAGTGCTGATCAACTCATCTTTACTATTAGGTGATTAATTGCTGTTTATTTTCAGAGCTTGAACTAACAGGCCATCCTGGGGCCACTGCAAGATGATATTACCTGGATAATCTCTGATTGCCTTGTGCCAGCCGAAAACTTTCTTTACAGCTGCTGATTAGCCTACAGTTGTTGCCAGAGTGGTAAGATGTGCCAAATATGAGATCTCTCCTGCATGTCATACATCCAAACAAGATTCCAAGCTGGAGTGGCAAGATCTTAAATTATGCATTCTTTAATGGGATCTAAATCCAAAATGGTGTTCACTACAAGAGTCCTTGCCTGGGATTAACTCAATCTTTAGCCAGAGGAAGTTTTCCCCCTGCTGGTTTTGTGTGACAAGTCTTAAAGAAGTGAGCAGAAGATACATACTGCATTCATATCTCACCCCCTGTGTACAAATATTAAACAAAGTATCTGTAATTGCTTACAATCAAGATTTTTAAAAAATAATCATTTAATTAATCCATTTATGAACAATTCATGCAATGAGGTAAGAATTGTAAGTAGATATTTTGATTAGAAAGTTTATTTTATTAAGCTGTCACTTAAAAAATTCTTTACCTTGAAAACAGAAATATAATGGTACAAAACAACAATTGTAAAAGCAAGATAACATAGGTTTTTAACTGTCAGATGATGCAAGTGCTAGAAAATGAGACACAGTTTATCATCATCAGAAAAAACAAACATGATTACCACTCGGAATCTAGAGCAGGAGTTCCCAACCTTTTCACGCTGCAGGCCAGACCACACACCCTGGACGGGTCATGTGGTTCCTCACACCATAAACACTGCCGTAAAATGCATCTGTGGCTGTAATAAATACATTTATGGCATAGTTTACAGCAGGCATGGGCATATTGACGTATGCACGGGCGCATTTTACAGCTGTTGTAAATGCATCTGCTTCCAGTAGCAGAGAGGGGAGCAGGCCACATGAAATTGTGTTGCAGGCTGGGTCTGGCCCATGGCCATAGTTTGGCCACCCCTGATCTAGAGCTTTTATTCTAAGATTTGTGCTCATTAACTTGGGTAGTACGTTTTCCTTTTTAAAAAAAATTTAGAATTCATTGTCCAGATCAGATGGAACACTTGAACTCCAAATAATAAGATTTAAGAAAGCAAAGCCTTTGTCTTCACAAGTTTAAAGACATTGATGAAAGGGATAAATTCTCCTATTGAAATTGTGCATGGTGAATATATTCTATGGATAAATGGGGCTTTAATTTCTAAAACCGTCAGTCTTGGAGTCTCCACTAGCTTTACTTTTACATTTACATTTTAAAGCACATTTTTAAAGCATGCCTAATAGATTAAGCATTATTTTTAACCAAGTTCAAAGTGAAGCGAGGAGGGACTAGCAGCTTTGCTCATACTACCTGATTTCACTATGGCAACGGGAGAAAATGATAAATTCAAGAGATTAAAACAGCTATAATTCCAGCAAAATAAGAATATGCAAAAATTAAAATTCATTTGTAACTTTAGGTAATTTACACCCACCCCAGACCTGTTAATTTTAAGATCTTCAGCTGTGAAAAACAGTTATGGATGGATGCTCACATGACAATATACAATAGGAGATGTTTGGTTGAGCTTTGTTTTCTCCTCAAAGCACTTATTTATACTTGCTTAATACACAAGTATATAGTCATGTGCAAATTTATGGAACTATGGCTTTAAAGAGGCTTTTGCTTTTAAATACAGTACTGTTATTAAAAATGTCTATACAGTACTTAGAAGATTCTGATAATCCCTGGGAACAGGAGATTTTTCTATCATGTAAAACTTTTCATAGTTTCATGTGATTCTTGAGAAATACTGCTTTAGCATGTCATCATTCTGGGAAATGCAGTTGATTGATCTTATCTGGGTGTCAGTAATGTGGAATGCTATGCCATAGCTGAGCTAAAAACAATTACAAAATTTAATTGGTGGGTAGGATGTTTTCATTTGGGAAGTCAATGAGCCTTATGAGCTGTGATAAAAACCAGCACTTAAAATATTACATAAAACAACTGCCACAAACAAATAATAGAATAGTAAAACAAGAACTATATGTGGAATCAAATCCTATACATTTCTACTCAGGGATAAGTTCCACTAAGCACTAAGTATTGCCTAGAAAAAAAGTCAATAATTTTTAAAAAAACCAGACAGCATATTCATTTCAATATAGCTTAAAGCAAACACTTAAAACTGAAGCTATACACCAGAAACAAAGGAACTTCTGGTCACAAATGTAAAGCCACTGATATGCCACAAAGTATGGAAGGCAAGGACAATATATGTTGATTTAAAGTAATATATACAACTAATAATAATTACAGGTAACAATTACAATTTGAAATACAATATAATACAACTCATCATAAAGCAGAAAACCATGATTTTTGGTATTTCCAGTATTGGAAAAATTGTGAGATTTAAATTGAGTAAATAAATAAATTAAACAGAACGTACTGGATAATAATTCAATACAACTTACTGAATATGAATATATGAGAAAAATAACTATTCCCATAGTCAATAATGGCCTTTGCAGGAGATGACATTGCTGTTTCTGTACAGTTTAAGACAAAAGTGTGCAGATTTGTATTTTTCAAACACAACTCCCAAAAGTCCTCCTGCAGCAAGGCTACCTCAGGACTTCTGGGAGTTGTAGTAAAATAAAAAACAAACAAATTATGTCCATATCTAGTCTGAAGAAACACATTAAACCTACATGTATTTGTGACATCAATTACAACAAATATTAAGACCATGTAAGGGTCCCTGATTTGGTGTAGAGGTCAAGTTTTGGTCCTGTTTCCATCTGGAGTTATTTTTACTCTATCTATTTCAGTCTATTTTCAATCAAGCTTGAATTAAATCGGGGATTCGCAACCTACGGCCTGCATGCCTAATCAGGACTGTGGGGCCAATTAATTCAGCTCACAGTGAGGATCCCAGAGCCACCACCACTGTAAGCACCAAAAACATGCCAGAAGTGAAGAAGACGTGACAAAAATGCCACAAAAGTGCAACGAACACATGCCGAAAAAATCTTTAAAACTTGCAAAATTGTGTCATCCCCACTCCTGCTGCCACAGGAAGTGGCAGAAGTGGCAAAAATGGCTGAGATCACAACGTGAATGGTGCAGCTGCCACCGGAAGCACTGAAAATGCACCAGAAAGCAGCAAAAACACCGTGAAAACACCACAAAAATGCTGCAAAAATGTGGCAAAAAAATCTGAAAACATGGCAAAAATCCACTGCCCTTGATCCCACTGCCAAGGAAACAGCGCGAGGAACCATTCCTCCAGCCCTCTCACCTGTGTGAAGGGGTATGGTCTGGCCTGTGGCGCGTAGAGGTTGTGAACCCCTGAATTAAATGGACAATAAGAGTAGTTGTGCTGGCTGTGATTCATGTTCAAAATACAATCACAGTACAGTATATGCGCTCTGGTTTCACAATATGCTTCTTGGCACAATTCAGATGAGTACAGAATTGAACATGGATGTATGCATGCAAAAAGTTTCCAAAATAAACCACATAGAGAAAGTAAATCAGAGAAAGTGATCATACACTTATTTGAAACCAAAGGCACAGGTGGGAAGGGGAAACATATTTCATTACCTCTTAAACTAACACAGATTAGCAAAATGAACAGATTTTACTATTCAAATTAATGAATTAGAAAGAGAAAGAGAGAATTAGGTAACAGGCTACTATTGTAACAGAGAGAAAACAAAAAGTAGAGAGATTACTGAAATTGGACACTCTCTTTTAAATCACTGCCTGAACACCAAAGCCGAGGTTAGTACAAGGAACAATATCATCAGGAAACTCACAAACTATAAATGGGCAACTCAACCAAGTGCTCTGCATACATCAATTTCAGCCCTGAGCAGAGTATGCTGCTCCACTATGGAATACATCCACACACGCAAAAGTTGACATCGCTGTTAATGAAGCCATGCATATAATGACGGGATGCCTCAACCCTACAGCAGTTGGGAAAATATGCCCTCTTGTTGGCATCACAAGATAAGGAGATAAGTAGAAGCAGATGCTGAGAGAATTAAACAAGAGAATGACCCTCGACATCCTCTGAATGGAAATGAGCCTCAAGTTTGCCTCAGATCCAGGAAGAACTTTATGGCAAGAACACTGTCGACAGTACACAAGAGAAAACCAAATTAGAAGATGAAGAAAGGAGCTCACTGGACAAGGAACAACATTAAAGGAGGATACAGCTGAGGAACTCAACCTACCCTATGTTACTTAGAGGACTCTGAATAGGCTGAGGGTTGGAGTCCCTAAATGCAAGACCAACATACTCAAGTGGGGGCTGCTGGTGGACAACAACATGCTATGTGAATGTGAAGAGAAAGAGAATTCAGTTCATTTAATGGTCTGCTGATTACTGCCAGAAACATGCACTGATGAGGATTTACATTCGGCCAAGGACAAAGCCAAGAAAGTGGCTTCATTTTGGCAGTCCAGGGTTTGATCCGGACAGGAAAGAAGAAAAAAACTGAAATTAAGCTCAGACTATAATCAACACTACTGTGTTCTGAAATGCTGTTCAACTGGATTGCTACTAATGCTGCTTTGCCTGGTTAAAAGAACAAGAAAGACTTCCATGAGATATTTAGAAAATACAACTGTGACCACAAACATACTTGTCAAGTATCCCGGATTGGCCGGGATTTCCGGTATTTCCGTGCCGTTTTTCACCATCTCCCGCCCGGAGCTGCCGCTACCCCGTAATTTGGCATGCGGGGGCAGAAGGGGATGCGTAGAAGCCTTCTACGCATGCGTAGAAGTGAGCTGCGCAGAACGGTTCTGCGCAGGTCCTTTCTACACATGCGTAAAAGCCTTCTATGCATGCGTAGAACGGACCTGCGCAGAAACGTTCTGCGCAGGTCCTGTAATCTCCAGAGCTGTGCTTGACAGGTATGGACCACAAGTACTGTAACTGGAGAATGTTCATGAAATGCTTGCTTCACTGTATCCTAGAACTGTCAGGGAAGAAATATAGCTCCCTCCTACACATGCAAACACATTCTTCATTGGAAATCCACTAATTTATTTCTGCTTTTCCTAGATGTCTGAACCTACAAGTCAGTTTGAAGTAGATAGGACTTTTTATTGTGCTGGTATCAAATTTGGACATTCTTTTATGGTATGGACTTCATAAAAATCAGGTTTAAAATTCAGGATTCATTCAAAGCCAACACATAGGCTTCGTGGATGTATTATTTTAGTAATCAGTACCTATATACAGTAAAGACTGGATTGTATTCATATACACTCAACTCCTATTGTATGTAACATAGCATGTAACAAAGGAGGAGAAGAGTAGGGGATCACTCTGAGAGTCTGAAATTACAGAATAAATTTGAGGCTCTTTCCCTCATCACACCTGATGAGGAACACACAGAGGAACAACTGGTTCCACCTGATGATCTCTCCTTCATCACACTTGATGAGATCCAGGAAGATAAACAACAGGAACAAACTGAGGTTCTCTCCCTTAATATGGTTGATGAGGTGCATGTAGATGAACAGATTGCAGGAGAGAGGCTCTTTGTACTAGGCGATTCAATAATTAGAAATACAGAGAAATGGATTTGTGATGCACATGATAACCGTATGGTGACTTGCCTGCCAGGTGCAAAAGTTGCAGACATCACAAGAAATCTAGATAGATTGTTAGAGAGAACTGGGAAGGAGCCAGTTGTCATGGTACACGTTGGTACCAATGATGTTGGGAAGGCCAAGCGGCCTTTAGGTTGTTAGGAAGAAGATTGAAGTCCCGGACTTACAAGGTAGCATTTTCAGAAGTGCTGCCTATCCCTCACGCAGGACCTACCAGACAGGCAGAGCTCAGAAGCCTCAATGCGTGGATGAGGCGGTGGTGTCGAGAGGAGGGCTTCAGATTTGTCAGGAACTGGAGAACATTTTAGGACAAGCCAAATCTGTTCAGGAGGGATGGGTTGCATTTGAACCATGATGGGACCAGATTGCTGGCACTCAACATCAAAAAGACTGCAGAGCAGCTTTTAAACTGATAACTGGGGGAAAGCCGACAGGAGCTGGGCAGCATCCGGTTCTGGAAAGTGTGTACTTGAGGATGCAAAAATTACTCAGCAGAGCAAGGAGCTAGTCACCAGCACTCTAGCAGAAGGATGCAAGAGGCAGTCTAATAATGCAACTGGACTCAAAAGACTGTATCAGGAAAGCATATATAAATGCTTGTATACAAATGCCAGAAGCCTCCGGAACAAAATAGGGGAGCTGGAATACTTAGCAATAGATAAGAATATTGATATTATTGGTATCACTGAAACCTGGTGGACGGATGATAACCAATGGGATACAGTTATCCTAGGCTACAAACTGTACAGGAAGGATAGGAAGGGGCAAACGAGAGGTGGAGTAGCCTGTATGTCAAAGAAGTGATAAAATTGTATGAATTGGAATATCTAGGTGATTTGGAGTCACCATTAGAATCTCTGTGGATAAGAGTACCAGGCTACAAAGATGGTCTAACAGTAGGCATATACTATCGGACTCCGACCCAAACTCTTGAGGGAGACTGGCAGTTGGAGAATGTTGTAAAGGAGGCATCCAAGAAGGGAAGCCTGGTTATAATGGGGGACTTCAATTACCCTCACATAGACTGGGTGAACTGTTGTTCAGCACATGATAAAGAGATATAGTTCCTAGATATGCTAAATGATTGTTCCCTGGGACAGATGGTTGAAGACCCAACTAGAGGTTCAAGAATCCTTGACTTGATCCTGAGTAATACTCGGGATCTGGTGCAAGATGTTAATGTGACTGATCCAATAGGGAACAGTGACCACAACTCAATTATGTTTAACTTGATCATAGACGGCAAGTCACTGACAAAATCTAACACAGAGACCTTAAATTTTCAAAAAGGAAATTTCCCAAAGACGAGGAAACTAGTAAAAAAGAAGCTGAAAGGGAAAATTGAGAGAGTCCAAACACTCCAAGAGGCATGGAGGCTGTTTACAAAAACAATAACAGAGGCCCAATTGGAATGCATACCCAAAAGGAAAAAGGGCACTGCCAGGCCCAAGAGGACTCCGATGTGGCTTACAGGAGCTGTTCGGGAAGTGATCAAGAGCAAGAAAAGCTCATTTAGAAGATGGAAGGCTTGTCCGAATGAGGACAGGAGGCAGAAACATAAATTCTGGCAGAACAAATGCAAGGCAACAATCAGGAAAGCAAAGCAAGACTTTGAGGAGCGTATAGCTAAAAATACTCAGAGAAATAACAAAGACTTCTTTAAGTATATTAGAAGTAAGAACCCAACTAGGAAGGACATTGGACCATTAGATGACAATGGAAAGCAAGGGGTTATTAAAGAGGAAACAGAGATTGCAGAGAGACTCAATGAATTCTTTGCTTCAGTATTCACTGAAGAAGACAGAGACCACATGCCCAAAACAGAGCCTATCTTCGTAGGGAGGGAAAGCGAAGAATGAAGCAAGATAGAAATAACCAGGGAGGAGGTCCTTGCATGTCTTGTTAAGCTAAACACTAACAAATCACCAGGACCAGATGGCATCCATCCACGAGTTCTCAGGGAACTTAAAGATGAAATTGCTGATCTCCTAGCCAAAATATATAATCTTTCCCTCAAATCAGGCTTTGTGCCTGATGACTGGAAGGTAGCGAATGTAACACCAATTTTCAAAAAAGGATCCAGGGGTGATCCAGGAAATTACCGACCTGTCAGTTTGACATGTGTCCCAGGTAAAGTGATGGAAACCATCCTAAAAGATAGAATTAATAGGCACATAGAAGAGAAGGTGCTGCTAAAGAAGAGACAACATGGCTTTTGCAAGGGCAAATCATGCCTCACTAATCTGTTGGAATTTTTTGAGAGTGTCAACAAGCATGTGGATAAGGGGGATCCAGTTGACATTGTTTATCTGGACTTTCAGAAGGCTTTTGACAAGGTCCCATACCAAAGGCTCTTGAATAAACTTACCAGTCATGGAATAAAGGGACAGGTCTTGTTCTGGATCAGCAACTGTCTAAGGGACAGGAAACAGAGGGTAGCAGTAAATGGACACTTCTCCGAGTGGAGGGAAGTAAAGAGTGGGGTCCCCCAAGGTTCAGTACAGGGACCCCTGCTTTTCAACCTCTTCATAAATGATCTAGAGGTAGGAGTAAAAAGCAAGGTAGCCAAATTTGCTGATGACACTAAATTATACAGGGTAGTGAAAACTGTGAGAGATTGTGAGGAGCTCCAGAGGGATCTCTTGACACTGGGGGAGTGGGCAAAATAGTGGCAAATGAGCTTCAACATTAGTAAGTGCAGAGTGATGCATGTTGGGGCAAAAAAAACCAATTACATTTATAAACTGATGAGGTCTGAACTCTCTGCGACAAACCAGGAAAGGGACCTTGGCGTCCTGGTGGACAGCTCAATGAAGGTGCCAACCCAGTGTGCCTCAGCAGTGAAAAAAGCAAACTCAATGCTAGGGATCATTAGGAAGGGTATAGAAAATAAGTCAGCAAGTGTCATTTTGCCTCTTTATAAATCTATGGTGAGGCCCCATCTGGAATACTGTGTACAGTTCTGGTCGCCATACCTCCAGAAGGATATTATGGAGTTGGAGAAAGTGCAGAGGAGGGCAACCAGAATGATTAAGGGACTGGAACACCTTCCTTACCATCTGAGGCTGCAACGGTTGGGCCTTTTCACTCTTGAACGACGGCGTCTAAGTGGTAACCTGATTGAAGTTTATAAAATCATACACGGTGTGGACAAAGTAGATAAGGAACAACTGTTTTCCCTATCGCATAACACTAGAACTAGGGGACACTCCATGAAACTTTTGGGTACTAGTTCTCAAACAAATAAGAGAAAGTACTTTTTCACCCAGAGGATTACTGGTCTATGGAACTCCCTGCCAGAAGAAGTGATGACAGCTGTCAGTCTTGACAGCTTTAAGAAAGGATTAGACAAGTTCATGGAGGACAAGAGTATCAATGGCTATAATTATGGATACTTAAGGACAACCTCGGGGTTGGAGAGATAGGCAGGATATCTCTCAATGCCATTTCCAGGGAATCCTAAGCAGGTGAAGGCATCTCCTTGGGAATACCCTGAAGGAAATGGTGAGCCACTGTTTGAGACAGAATGCTGGACTGGATGGGCTGTGGCCTGTTCCAGCAAGGCTGTTCTTATGTTCTTGTGTAACATAGCTTGGTACCCGGCTTTGCCCGGGGTATGCCCGCTGGCCCTGTCCGCCCCGGTGCGCAGCATGCGAGGTGAGTGCATACGTGTCTATGGCATTCAGGAGACTGTGAGGTGGGCTCCCACCATGTCGTTCCCGCACGGCAGTGGGCGTGGCCTCCAGTGTCTCTGGTGGCTCCACCGTGGCTGCTTCCACCACGTCCGGCAGCTTATCTGCTGCCGGCCCCCTGCTTCTGTGCCTGCCAAAGACTCAGTCTTGCCCGCTGCCTTTGCCACCTGGACGGGTGGCCTGGCCTTCATGCTCAATGGCTCTGCACGCGATGATGCCCCAATGGAGGTGCACGCATTCTCCGTACGTGTTTCCCCATGTTTGGCTGAGGGGTACGAGGCGTTATGACGTTCCGGTGCCCGAGGCACCCTGGGAGTTGTAGTTCCCACTGTTTTCCCCATTTTATGGGGCCCATGCCCCCCATGGGACCTGGGACCCCCACAGTGACCATCTCGCACGCACAACGTAGGTGTGTGCGAAGTTGGGGCAGGGGTGTGGGTTTCTATACCGGACATACTAACTTACACCTCTCTTTTTTATATATAGGTTAAATAAACTTATGAACTTTAAAAAACAATCATATCAAAGGACAAGAGGCACAGTGGTTAAATTGCTTTACTGCAGCCAAAATGTTGTGAGTTTGATCCCGACAGAGATCAAAGTTGACTCAGCCTGACATCCTTCCAGGGTCAGTAAAATGAGGACCCAGCAATGTTTGGGGCAAAATGCTAATTAACTTGTGACCCGCCCAGGGTATGCACTAAGCGCTATGGGATAGAATATAAGTGTAATTGTTTGGTGGGGTTGTAATGTGGTAAAAGATTTCTGGGGGAAAATTGAGAAAGAGATTTGTGCTATTATGGCCATGAGACTTAAATTGGGGCCAAGTACTGTTTTGTTGACAGATGTGGAAAATATGAATTTAAATAAGGATGTTTTTTCCTTTTTTCTTTTGTTATATATATTGTATTTGTAAGTTTATTGTTTGTATTTTTATTCACAATTGTTGTTTTTTTATAAGTTGTATTATTGTTGAAAATTTAATAAAAAATTATTAAAAAAATAAGTGTAATTCTTATTGCTATAAGGCTAAACCAGCAATTCTCAACATTTTTAGGCCGTGGGCCTGACAATATCTCCAGGGCAGCTGATCGGACCAGGCACATGGTTCCTCCCACCAGGAAGAAGTAAAATGTGTGCCACGCATGCACAGAATGCATTTAGCAGCATTCTGCACATGTATGGTGCATGCTTTACTTCCGCTTCCAGGAGCGGTGAGGGCATTGGAGGCTGGATGAAATGGCTTTGTGGGCCAGGTCTAGCCCACGGGCTGTAGGTTGCAAAAGCCTGGGCTAAACCAACACTGCACTGGTGCTGTAACACCAGTATAATGGAACTTGTTCCTCTCCCTCCTTGAGTTCAGAAACTCAAACCTATCCAACTGAGACATAGTTTTCAGGCAGTGAAAAGGGAAGACTGTCTTTCCTTGACTTTTCTCTGTCAGTGGATGTGCTTTGCTGGGGCCTGGCCACAGTATATAGTTATTCCCAACTTTTGTTTGAGCAATTTTTCCAAGCCATGCTTTTAATCGTGGTTTAAAAGAATTACTCAAACTCTTGTTTGTGGGTTTCAACAGAAAATAATAGCAAACTTTTGTTCAATTCAAAATGGAAGTAATAAATATCCTATAACCTGCTGTGTTACCTATCCAAAGAGATGTAAGAGGGCTGGTGCGTTTTGAAAATGTCCTTGCTATTTTTTTGTATGCTAGCAAGAATTAACAAATATAGAAAAGGCTCCCTAAACAGAAGAAAATGCTTATTTTTCTAAGCATTGTGCTTGCATTAGATTCTCATCCACCATCACAAACATATTTAATGTTAAGTGAAAATATACATTTATTAAAAAAAATAACTATTAATTTTTTTCAAGCCCCTACTAGCATTTTGCATACTTTGGGATTTACATAAAATTCACCACCCATCTGAAATAAACTGATATTGTTTACCATGATAACCAAAGATTTCTAACACATACTGACAATTAAAAACAGTACATAATGAACAATTGTGGACACAATACACTGACTAACATATGGAGGTATACAACAATTAATTTGGCTCCTAGTTTGTGTTAAAGGCTACTTTTTTGTAAACACAAAAAAAAGTTGCTTAGTATGTAAACATCCTTAATTAGTACATCAGAGTGAAATCAGTATGCCACAGAAATCAGTGGCAAAAGTTCTATTATTGATAATTGTTGAGGATCTAGTATTTTACAAAAAATAAAATAAATTTTTTTTCAGTATGACGGGGATCCAGTAGGTAACCGTTGTGTGTGTCTAATAGAAATCTGCAACTAATGACTTACCTTTGATAAATGCACTTATATCTTACACAAATACATGCAATTATGTTTACTGTAGCCACACTTTACATTTTCAACCATAGTTTCAATTAATTACGATATATCTGGGGGAAAGAACCTAGTATGAAAAGTTCCTCGATGGCTGTCCCAGCCTTTATGTGGGCAGCAGCTACTATTACAAAACCACTCTCATGCTAATAGATTAAGTGTTTGTGTAGTTAACAGATATAAAATTAATATAATCAGTGGCAATAAGAAACCATACAATTGGCTGCTGGCATAACTAATCAGAGCCTCTAGTTTTCACAAGGATAAGGTTTCAGAAAGATGTCGACTCTAGTCCTTTTGACCTACACGAGACCTCATACATCCCAGACTTGCATTTTGATAAACAGACTGGAATGTTCAAAGAAAATCAGTAACATGTGCCCTTCATTAACAGAACACATGGCTTTAAAATTAAATGCAATGTGATCAAGTGCTTCAGGATATTTTAACAGTTAAAACAGAATGTGACCAGATAAAATGCTTAGGTCACATCTTTTATGGCTTGCTGCCCCTCCCTACTTATAAACCTGGAAAAATTCAATTGTATGCTATTTCTTTAAAATACTATTTCTTTAAAATTTGCTGGCAAAACAAAAAAGTGCACTCTAATTATTTCATTGTTGATTCATCTATTCTAGAGGAAATAAGGATGCTGTGTACTTTTCTGCAACATATTCCACTCATCAGATAAAGAGCTTTAAATATACCCAAGTAACAACAACAACTACTACTACTACCACCACCACCAACAACAGCAACACTAACAAAATGTTGTAGCCTTATAAAATGGGTTATGGAACAAATTTAGCCTGGTTCTTCAGCTAACACCTGTATGATATGGTTGCACCTCTTCAGCATGGCTCCTAGCTTCATTAGAGCACACAAGCCCCACCACCACCACAAGGTTCTGTTCCTTTTGGAGGGGGCAAATGTCCCCCCAAATACAATAGCAAATCCAATCCAAAAGCAAATAGAATAGCAAATGCTGATTTTGCAATGAAAAGGATGAAACAGTAGATCATCTGATCAGTAGAATCTGTAAAATTTCACAGACTGATGATTTACAATGCCATTACAAAGCTGCAAACATTATTACTGTAATTGGAAACTTTGCCAGAGGTTTGGATTTGAATGCAGTAAAAATTAGTAGGAACACGAGGATTTGAAAGTATTAGAAAACGAGAGAATCAAGATCCTGTGGTATTTTAAAATTAATTTATTGACATTGCTATACCAGGAGATGCATGAACTGAGGACAAATAGCTGGAGAAAATCACAAAATATAACAATTTGCTAATTGAAGTGGAGCATTTATGGAAAAAGTAAATTGCACTATCTTCCAGGAAAGGAAATAGTAGCTTAGACTAAAGAAAATAAGGAAAACAATTAGACCAGACAGATATGACCTAGACAACATCCCTAAGGAATACACAGTGGCGGTGTGGAACAGATTTAATGGCTTGGACCTGATAGACAGAGTGCCATAAGAATTATGGACAGAGATGAGGGACACCATGCAGGAGGCAGCAAGGAAAACCATACCAAAAAAAGAAGAAGCATAAGAAAGCAAAGTGGTTGTCTGATGAGGCTCTTAAAATAGCAGAGGAAAGAAGGAACGCAAAAGGCAAAGGAGAAAGGAAAAATACAATCACTTGAATACAGAATTTCAAAGAAAAGCAAGGAGAGATAAGGAAAACTACCTAAATGAAAAGTGCAAAGAAATAGAGGAAAACAACACAAGAGGTAGGACTAGAGATCTTTTTTTAAAAAATGGGGAAATCAAGGGAACATTTAAAGCAAAAATGACCATGATAAGGGACAAAGAGGGAAAGGAGTTAGCTGATGCAGAAGAGATTAAGAAAAGATGGAAAGAGTACACGGAGGAACTCTACAAAAGGACCTCAACACCCCCGATAATCACAACGATGAGAACATTGAACTTGAGCCAGACATCCTAGAGAGTGAAGTCAGAAAGGACCTAAAAAGCACTGCAAACAACAAAGCCAGTGGAGATGATGGTATCCCAATTGAATTTTTCAAAGCCCTAAAAGATGATGGAATCAAATTATTGCATTCTATATGACAGCAGATTTGGAAAATAAAACAGTGGCCATAGGATTGGAAAAGATCAGTATACGTTCCAATCCCAAAAAAGGGTAATGCCAAAGAATGTTCAAATTATTGAACAATTCCACTCATCCTAAACGCTAGCAAGGTTATGCTCAAGATAATACAGGACAGGCTTCAGCAACACGTGGAGAGAGAATTACCAGAAGTGCAGGCTGGGTTCTGAAGAGGCAGGGGAACTAGCAACCACATTGCCAACATACGTTGGATCATGGAAAAAACGAATATCATAAACAAGTCTACTTCTGTTTTATTGACTACACCAAGGCATTTGACTGTGTGGACCACAACAAAATGTGGCAAGTAATTAAAGAGATGGGAATACCAGAACACCTTATATGCCTCATGAGAAATCTGTACATGAGTCAAGAAGCAACAGTTAGGACAGAACACGGAATGATGGAGTGGTTTGGAATAGAAAAAGGAGTCAGACAAGGCTGCATTTTGTCACCCTGCTTATTCAATCTATACACAGAGCACATAATGCGCAATGCAGGGATGGAGGAATCACAATATGGGATCAAAATTGCTGGGAGAAACATCAACAATATGAGATATGCAGATGATATTACCCTAAAGGCAGAAAGCGAGGAAGCCCTAAAGAAGCTCCTGATTAGGTTGAAAGAAGAGAGTGTAAAAGCTGGCTTGAGACTTAATATCAAGAAAACCAAGATAATGGCAACAGGCGCTATTAGTCCCTGGAAAATAGATGGGGAAGAAGTAGAAGCAGTGACAGATTTTACTTTCTTAGGATCAAAGATCACTGCAGATGGGGATTGCAGCCATGAAATAAAAAGGCGTCTGATTCTTGGGAGACAAGCCATGAGAAACCTGGGGAACATAGTGAAAAGTGGAGACATTACCTTGCAAACAAAAATTTGCATAGTCAAAGCAATGGTATTCTCGGTGGTAATGTATGGTTGTGAGAGCAGGACCATTAAAAAGGCTGAGCACAGAAGAATAGACACCTTTGAAATGTAGTGTTGGAGGAGAGTTTTGAGAGTCTCCTGGACAGCGAGGAGAACAAATAAGTCGATCCTAAAAAAATGAACCCTGAGTGCTCCTTAGATGAAGCTAAAGTATTTTGGACATCAAATGAGAAGAGAGGATTCACTTGAGAAAGCCTTGATGCTAGGAAAGGTGGAGGGCAAAAGAAGAAGGGGCAGCCAAAGATGAGACGGCTAGATGGTATCGTAGACACAATGGGCACAGAGCTGTGCGGGTTGAGGAGGACGGTGGAGGAGGACAGAGGTGTCTGGAGGATAATGGTCATAAGGGTCGCAAAGGGTCGGAATCGACTGTGCGACTGAACAACAATGGCAAAGGCAATGACAACAACAACAACAACAAGTAAGGAAGAACCACGGGGGGTTGTTTTCTTATTCCTTTTAGAAAGAACACTCAATACTTGTTTCTCTCTGCTCTTTTTCTTAGCTCCAACTTAAATTAGGCATAACTTCTATAGGTATATTTTACCACCAGGAATATAAGTTTTATGGTGACTTTCAGTGTAGTCTAGTTGTCCTCCACCACCCCCTCAAGAGAATACTACTGACTGAGAACCATATTTGCATTTCCACTCACAACCAAAGATGACCCTGCAAGAAGTACTTCATGAGATTTGGCAGGAGTATGGTACCACACAGGAGTATGTCTGGCCGGACATCCTGCTATGGTAATGGAATAGACCTTACTGCCAGCAACTCAATGCCAAGTGTTGGGCAGCAGCAAATAACCTTACTCATGAAAAGGGCCAATGGATACGGGTGGATGGGCCTCTTTAGGTGGGGTGATGGCCCCCTCAGTGGAGGAAATGCCACTGGAAACCATCATATTGGGCCAAATGGCAAAATGAGTGGAGGAGAAACCATTTATTTTGATTCCCAATGGTCATGGAGGTGGAAGAGGCCATGCCAGATGGACTGGCTGTGGAGGAGAACCTTGTTAATATCCTCAAGGCTGCAGCAGTCCATTGCAGTTCCGGTGTTAAAGCCTGCATGTCTCATTTCATGCGTGCCACAGGAGATGTTTCACAGTATGTAAGTCACTTCATGGCAAGCTGGGGTCCACCTTAAACAAATTCACACCAGTGGCATTTCCCCTGTTTGTCCTTCTTCAAAAATGAATTCCAGGGGAAAAAATGTATACTTGGAAACGAGTAGCCAACGATGGTCCCACATATTTGCTGGAGATCTTCATATTACAGTGAAGTGATGGAGGTTTGTTCAGGTATATTTCTTGCAACTAAGCATCAACCAACAGTGTTATCTGTGCATATGTTTTGTTAACTGTTTTATAGGATAAATATTCTAAGTAAGATGAATTGGAAATAAAATTGGCTTAAGGTTATACCATTCTTTTGATTTTTGATCCCAACTACCAGAATTATTCCCAGAATTCTACCCAGGCAGAATTTGGAGAAAGGAGCTCCAGCCCTTCACACACATACACAAACATTTTGCTCACATGAAACAAGGCCTATCTTCCAGTCTGCTTGGGTATCTAAGATTTGCTCTTTTTAAAGTACAAAAAGAAAACTGTCCCAGTGCTCTCTTGGAGGCCATGTCCTTCATAGGAAATGTAATCTCATGTAGAACTCATCTCTTACAAAGTTCTACCTCCCCCCCCAAAAAAAAAAAACCACACACAACAACAACAACAACAAAACAACAACCCCAAACCCAACAACAACCCACCAGGACAGTTTCCTTTTTGTTCATTAACAACAGTAGGCCCAAGGCAGCCAAACAGTACGGAAGATAAACTTTGTTCCAGATGAGTGAAGTGTAAGACTGGCATTCTCATTAGGTTCAGGAAATAACAATAATGGTAGGAAAAGTTGAAGGCATCCAGAAAAGAGAAAGGAAACTATGAAATAGACTGACTCAATAATCCATGCCATGGTCTTAAGTTTGCAAGAGGTGAACAAGGTCATTCATTGATAGGCTTTCCAAAAGTCAGAGGTGACTTGATGACACACAAACAAATATGGAAGTTGACATGATTTCTAATTATTTTGGAAAGGTGTTCATTAATCTAAAGAAAGAGAGGAGGCTATAAGTCATTCTCTTTTCCTCAATAAATATGTATTAAATCCACTATATAACAACAAAAGGAAATCTGTAAAGATTTATGAAATCTTGAAATAAAGTGCATTGCATCAATATAATTCTCCAATTTTCAGCAGACACCAAACAAAAATGCAAGCTACTTTTTGTGTTGCACATGTCCGTAACCATCAAAATTATAAAAACTGGAATACATTTAAATGCTTAAATAGTTTTTTTAAAAAAGCTGGGCCAGGTCTTTAAAAAGAAAACTATATATTGGTAAGAAAAAAAACACCAGTTTTTAAAATTTTAAATACATTTGTATTAAAATGCTACAATTACTACATAAAATGTTGCAACTACTATGTTTGAGTTAACACTCCTCACTTGTAATGGATGCTATCACAGCATTACTATCTAATTTTTTGTTTATTTTCCAGCACATTGGATCTGAAAACCATGCTGTCTTGCATTTCTGTTTCCCTGTAACCTTATCTATTATTCCTACTGAGTAAAAGCAAAGCACAAATTTAAAGTGACAAAGCACCAGTTGGAGGATGAGAGGTATACTACGAAAGCGGAAACCTCTAAAAGCTGCATAACCATTATGAAATAACTGACCTATATGAAACCGCTACCATGGTTCACAAATTTATTGTCAGGTTCCAGCCTCTAGCTGTTCTCTGATTGTTCTAAATACTTGACAAACTGAAGCCTTTTCACTTTCTGTTGAAATTGCCTCATCTCCCTGTCAGAGCGCCATGGGGGACTCCATTACTTTTCCGACTTCTTTCCCCTACTGACAAGTCATTTAGCTGGCTTCTTGTTGTGAAGGCTGTCCGTGTCAAATTAGCCAGGGCCCCTATTGTCCTTATTACCACTCGAAAAGCCATCATGAGTAATGCTACGGGGTCCCTCAGTTGTCATCATTTGTCAGAAAGAAAGGGAGTGTGGTTACATATAGTTGACAGGTAATTTCAGTGTCTACAATTACCCCAATTAGTCTTGTCATAAACAATTCGATAAATGTACACCAATACAAACAGATAAACACACCAAGGTCTCTCACTATTAATGTTGTGTAATGGGTAAATCAGTGATATAATGCTATACTTTATTTCTTTCTTTAAAGTATCCTCAGCTGTGTGGTGGCAGTTGCTACCTGGACAGAACAAATTGTACTATCTACTTTCATTAGCTCATCACTGCAAGAGAATATGAAAGGCTGTGACAAAATTCATTTGGAGGGGGGAAAGGAGCAGATTGCCTAAAGCAGGTGTTATCACAATGGTAAAATAAAGGTTTTTCAGATCAACACCACAATGGCTTTAGAAGCAATTAGCATACAGTATTTTAAAAAAATATATACAACAAGAAGTAGTTTAGAAAGAGAAGAAAAGCATGGATGTTAAAATATGACATGCCTGATTTTTCAGTTCTGTTGGTGGTATGACATCTATCTAACAACATGTGTTACAGGATGGTACCCGAGAACCAGTTATTTCACTTATAATATTAAAACAACATTCTTCAGATTTAACCTATAAAACAGACAAGAAGATACAACTCAAAAGAGCTGCAACACACTATCCCACAGACCTGCTAATTTCAGGAATGAAGAGCAACTAGACTAAAAGTTTAATAAGTTAGTGGGGAGTGTTAGTTTTTTTAATCAATTCTTGTTCCATACCCATCTGTTTTAACACAGTACAGTATAGCACGATTCCACAGCACTGAAGGACTGCTAAGCTTATTCCTGTGCACTTTGCAAAAACTGTCCATATCTCAAAATCTCCTGAGTCTGCTGCACCCTGTCTGTTTGCTGACCGCAGATTTAAGTGACGGGTGGAGAACTCAACAGAAGCATGTTGTTGTAGGAAATTGCTTTTGGCAACTATTTGTTCAAGCTCAAGATATTTTTAACCAACACTAAGAACCCAACAGAAAACAGGACAGGTCTCCCTAATGAGTAATCTATTTTAGCACAGTCTTGTCTAGGCATGACAGTTTACTGAGAGGCTTGAAAAACTCGTAATTACCAGTGTTACAGGGCAATTAATGTATATTACACTGCACTACTCATGGCAGCAACTGTCATTTTCTCAATAAAAATGAGTACTCTTCAGCTAAAGGTGACATTAATTGGGACTTTAATGACTATGCAGAGGAGCTGAAGCCAAATATGAACAAAACAGCGATTCAATGAGCAACTTCAGAAACGAGAAAATTGTACTAAAATGAGATTAATTGCTGTTTAGAAAAAGGAAAGAACCTAAAAAGCTATTAAATTGCAGGGTTTGGGTGCCCGGGTGATGGTTGTGATGTTAATCTTGCATTCTCACAGCAGGCAAATATTCACTAAATTCAGAGCCTTTTGACAGCAGGAAAAATCATGTATGCTTAACTTCAATCCATCAAAAATATATTTCAGCTTTTATCAGTGTTCTAAATACTTCTGCAATTTCAAAAATTACTGCTCCATTCCTTGGCTGTCATCATGCAAATGTGAACACTGTCAATATTGCTGTGAAAAATTCCTTGGCTTCAAAAGGCTTACTTCGGTGATAAAGAAAGAAAAATGTGAAGATTAGAATTGCAAAACACACACTACTAATACAACAGAAAGCAAACAATAAGAATGTAATGTTTAAATTGTGGCAACTGCTAAAATAGAAAATGATGGGGTGTTTGTGTCTCTTTCTCTGTGTATCTATAAAAATAAAATAAAAATAATTTCTGGTAATATTTCATACCTTGTACATTTATATAGCTAATTACTTATTATAAATAATTAGGACATAATTTTGCAGCTCAGTTTCAGGTGATATAATTATTAAAACAGTTCCATGGTCTCCTTTATTCTTTCTACTTAATACTTGAAGCAATTATATAACTGCTTTTTCTCATAACTCTTTCAACTGTCATAATGACTGTATATATAAAACATCATATTTAAACTCTGACATGTAAGAGGGATAAACATAGGCCTGACTTTCTTTGAAGTTTTTCCTTTAGAACCTAGAAATTTTATAGCAGAAAATTAGTTTAAGTGTTGAAGGCAGCATATGGATCCTTAACGTGAGGTAAGCATCATGCATACCCTGAAACAGATGAAGTATTCAGTACAAAAGCATTACGGTATTTCACAATTTCCTTTTCCATAATCAAATTCTGTTTGTTCTGCATTTTAATAATTGATCAGCTATCTTATCTGTAGAGTATACCTCAGGACACATTAACACACACACATATTTCTGGGAATACATAAGAATTGAATCCAATAAATGAAACAATTCAGGAGTTTCTAAAAATGGGTGAAGACCTGTTAAGACACTTCCCCCCATTAGTAAGACTTCTATTATTAACCAATTCATTGCACAATTATTAAAAAGGCAATAGAACAGTAGTGCATTCAGATCAAATTTGCAATGATTATACATTCTCAAAAGGATCAGTGTGTAGTTTTGAATCAGATTGACTCATATCAGACTGGGCTGGGTTGCAGGTAGTACTAAACGATGAGGTTACACATGTCAGTATAAAAATGCTCAGTAAAGCCAGAGTTTGCTTGCTTCCTCTGCTCCTTTCTTCAGTTCTAGAGATTAGTCCCTACAGTGGCTTTCATTTTAGGTGGAGAATGAAGTCTCCACCAGCCACTATCTCCATGTGCAGATGAAAGAGGAAGTGGTTGGAAGAGGTTAATTTCTCTGGGAGCTGCAAGGGATTAGGGGGCTGAAAATCTCTCTGGCCATTTACCTCTGTAGAGCAGGGGTGGCCAAACTTTTTGGGCCGTGAGTCACGTGGTTCAGCGGGGCGGTCATGTGGTTCCTCCCACCAGAAGAGGAAGTAAAACGTGCCCATGCATGCACAAAATGCTGCAATAAGTGCATTGATGGCAGTGCTTTGCGCATGTGCGGGCATGTTTTACTTCCGCTTCCAGGAGCGGTGAGGGAGGCCGGATTATTTGGTGGGACATAGTTTGGCCACCCCTGCTATAGAGGATGCCTCTAAAAATTCCTCGAAGAAAATGTTTATGAATTAAGAATGTGTAATTTCAAGATAAGCCAATTTCCTAAACATTCATCTGAATAAATTTCCAGTAGCTGGCCACCCTTGAAATGGAAACTTTTTATGGAAGGTGAGTTTACTTAGTGTTCATACATTTATGAAAATTCAATAAGAGGCCTGATCACAATAATATAATCTTCTCAAGTGATCTCACTCCCACAGCCAAGATACCATATATAAGCAGAAATATTGTATTCCGTATGTCTGTACAAGTAGCTTGTAATCTACAGAAGTTCACAGTAAACTAAATCTGTTTATTCTAAAGGTGCCACAAAATGTGTTTGTTTATTCAAAAAAGATTAATATATTTGCCTCTTTCAGAATATATATTCATGGTTTTAAGGTATATTACTTCTGAAGAAAATGTTCGACAGTGACACATACCCAATATTTTTTGAAGGAAGCAGAAGCACTATTTAAAACAAAAGCAAAACAAGCATGTTTCTATGATAAATTACCACAATCACAATTCATACATTTGTTTATATGCTCCAACAAAGTAAGAAAGCAAACTGATTTTAAATTACCTTTCGAAATTACTGGAACACAGTTAACATCTTTTCAGATCTTCTCCACCAATATAGGAAGATCTGGAGTGGAGGACATAGAGCTGAAATAGTCTTCAGCTCCATTTACACACTTATAATAAATAATACCTGAAGAAGGCTTCATATGCATGGCATTACATTTACACTCTTGATGCTTATTTAGAATCATTGTCGTCGGTTGTAACTCATATCCAAGAATGCATTTTTTCCTGAAGCAGGAAAAATGGCACTACAGTGAATTTGTTTAGGTGGATCCCAGCTTGCCATGAAGTGACCCACACACTATGATCTTGGAGCCATCTCCTGCGGCACATATGAAATGAGACATGCAGGACTTAACACTGGGACTGCAATGGACTGCCACAGCTTTGTGGATATGGACAAGGTGCATCTTCACAGCCACTCCATCTGTCATGGCCTCTTCCACCTCCATGATCGTTGGGAATCCGAATGGTGAAGTGGTTCCTCCTCTGCTCATTTTACCGTTGGGTCCAATATGACGGTTTCCGTTGGCATTTCCTCCACTGAGGGAACCATCACCCCACCTAAAGGGGCTCATCTGCCCATAGCCATTGGCCCCTTTAGGGAGTCAGGTTATTTACCGCTGCCCAACACTTGGTGTCGAGTTTATTTAGAATAAACTCCTTAAAGAAGAAAATCATAATGACATGGTGCTGATGGCAATGACTGAGATTGCAATCTTAAAACAAAACTGAAAGTCCCTGTTATAATTCCTGCAATAGTTACATTTTAAATCACAGACTAAAACAAACTAGCTACCACTTTTGAGGATAAGATAAATTGACATTTGTGTTTCATACCAACTCCCACCCTGCTTGACCCTTCAGTTATCAGGGTTTCACTGCAATGTAGCATGGAAGGACATGCCTTTGGTAGGGCTATGAGAAGATTAGAAGCTTTTGCTTCTATTTTAAAGTGAAAAGTGCGGAGGGTCCACCTGAAAAACTGGGCGATAGGAATGCTTAAAAATGCTCTTTAATATGACATGGGGAATAAGGAGTGCAAGTGAAAATACCCCTGGTAAGTAGTATTATATAGTCAAGTAGCGTCTCTGGGTACGTTGGCACAATAAAGTCATACAGCACTTGAACTACATTACACGCAGCAATAGCGATCTTGAATGTATGCATATAAAATACTCAGTTAGAAGGACATGAGGCAAAGCTAGTAGGATAATACAAATTACAACTTCCAAAACCGCAATAAACATGCAAGGAAATCTATATACAGATGTGTATAACATATGCAATACTTAGTTTGAAACGCAGCAGTAATACTGAGAAAGCTTTATAGTATCGTTTATTAAGAGGAAAAGTTCCATGAGTGACAATGGGAGTAACAAAAATCAACTCTGATGTAATCATTCGAGATTGTGACTAATGGTCTGAGTCTTCAATGACTTCCTTAGGATTGTCTGCGTGAGGGGCCACAGTGCTCCGAGTGTTCGGGACCATGTGTGGAAAATGGGCGAAAAGACAGAAGCAGAACTTCAAAGTCGATATCCATCCGGTTTGCTCGGATATTTCGTATCTTTCTCAAGATTCTGCAATATTATAATAACGTCATTTTTATAGCCCGTTGGAATATATGTGGGATTTATATCAATATTAGTACTAACATTGTATTTCCTACCTGAAAGATAGTTACTTGGTACACGCACTATAGTCGCCTCCTGATGCTTTCTCTTACTGGGCTGGAACGTTGCGCGGTGTTCTACAAATGTGAATTTAAACGATCCTAATGATGTATCTGGGGCAGGTGTGTTTTCAGAAAGAGAGCTTAGATGAAATTTTTAAAGGAGAATGCATAAGGGTTGCTGGATAGCTGTTCTTGCAGACGTCAATGGGCCTCGAAGTGTACACGGGGAAAGAGAGCAAAAGTCACTAAAATTATAATTATAAAGATGATTATAGAAAGGCCGAAAAATCTAAGTCAGTGTTAAGCCCCCTGGGGGTAAGGGTTGTGAATATGTGTATGAAGAACGCTTCCCTCTGAAGGAGGAAGCGTTCAATGTCCACTGTCTGATGTTTATGT
This sequence comes from Bradypodion ventrale, assembly GCA_035047345.1. NCBI lineage: Eukaryota > Metazoa > Chordata > Lepidosauria > Squamata > Chamaeleonidae > Bradypodion > Bradypodion ventrale. The sequence continues at coordinate 439,954,391 of JAWDJE010000001.1, forward strand.
GGTTTAAAGCTTTCTAGAATGACTACTTTCATGTCATTGCATGCATTATTTTTTGCCAGGAAGTGGGGAACCATGGGAGTGGTGGTGATTTTATTCTTGATCCTCGATTGATGCTCGCTTAATCGGATTTTTAGGGGGCGTCTTGATTTACCGATGTAAGCCATGTTGCAGGCACATAAGGTCATATAGATGCAGTCACTGGAGCCGCAATTGGAGAAGCCGGATAATCTCAATTCAAACTCGCTTCCGGGGATCCGGATCCTATCGACTTGTAGCATGTTAGGACAAAACTTACAGTGCCCGCATCTGTGATGACCTGCGGGAAGAGTCGAGGTGATAAACTGTAGTGTAATATGTCGGATACCACTTGCCATGTTGTAATATAATAAATAAAGCCTGACTGCTCCTTTGAAGGACAAATATTGAAGCTGAAGCTCAAGTACTTTGGTCACCAAATGAGAAGAGAGGGCTCACTGGAGAAGGCCCTGAGACTAGGAAAGCTCGAAGGCAAAAGGAGAAGAGGATGCCAGAGGATGAGATGGCTAGATGGCATCATTGATGTGGTGGGCATAGATCTTGGCAGACTACGGAGGATGGCAGATGACAGAAGAGCCTGGTGTGCAGTGGGTCATAAAGGGTCGGACTGTGCAAGTGAACAACAACAAAATCATAAAGGAATCATTCCCCCCTGTCAGCTTTCTTTATTGTCCTGCTTTCACTCCTGTATATGGTGATTGGGATGATTTTTGTATTGGTCTCCACTGACACATCCCTATACTTGATAAGATAAAAATCTTTGTGGCAGCATTTAGAACATCACTTTGTTTTCATGGGAAATTAAAGCAATGACCCTTTAGTTACTGCATTCCTTTTACAAAAAAATATTTTATTAATTAGTTACTGCATTCCTTGGCTTCTCTTTTGTTGGGGACTGTAGTGTAGACTGAACCTTTCTAGTCTGTGGGACATTGTTTTGCTTTTCAATATTTGTAGACATAATCTTTGTAGGATTTTAACTGATTTTGTTTCTGTGCCTTGAAGACCAGTCTATTTCTATATATACCGGTAATAAATTTATTCCCAGTACTCTTACAGCAGTTTACACTTCATTTTCTTGAACTACAGCATTCCTAATCTAAATTTAAATTTTCCTTTAATTTCTTAGATCTTCTGGAAGAGATCTCTTGGCTTTCCCTTTTGTGGTTCACTGTTTCCCCCCCACTGGTTATTGTAATACAGTGCCACCCTTCCCCCAATATCTGTGTTGAATTTGCAGCAAAACCCAAATTTTAGACCACATATCTGAGTCACACAGACATATGTGTGTGCTGTAAATGCCCCTGTCACTCTTTCAGGTCCACTCAGGGAAACATTCCCCTGGAAACAATCCATTCCTTCTCAGCATTACATTGTAGATAGTGGCCAGCTCTGGTAATGTGCCTTGGAAATACCTATATACAGTATATTTCAGATATTCTTCACCGAATATTTTTGTACCTGTGGATAAATGAACCCACAAATACTGAACACATAGATATGGGTGGGTGGGGGAACACAATCTTTAATTATCTTTGTCTCTACATGACAGTTGCTGAAAAACTGCATTTAGGGTTCTGACTCTATTTCAATCACTTTTCACTTTTTCTTCTCGCCAATCCTTTAAAATTCTAAGCTTTTCTTTTTTCACTTCAGGAATTGTATTTTTGCATTCCTTCCTAACAATATTTCAGGTTTCAATCTATGTTTTTTGTGGCTCATGCCATTTGATTCTATAAATAGGGACATCTTATGGAAAAAGCTTGCTAAATTAAAAATGGAAGCCAGGCTCTTGTATTTAATAAAAGCCCTTTATACTAATACCTGCTTGAAAGTTTGTACTGGAGCCAACAGTTCGCTTACATAGTGAATTCCCACCTAGAAAGGTGTTAGACAAGGATGTATCCTGGCTCTAACGTTGTTCAATCTTTATGTTAATGACATTTCAGGTTCTTTACATTCTATGGACATGCACATGGCAAAGATTCTTAACAGATACATTAACATCATCTTATACACTGATGACATGGTCTGATGGCATACTTTCAAGTTGGCCTGAGAAGAATAATGAGGATGTTGAGTGACTATTGTACTTCCAACTTTCTGAACATTAACAAAGTTAAATCTAAACTTGTGGTTTTTGGGAAATGTCACCCCAAACACAACCGGCATATAGATGGAGAACTAATAGAACAAATAGATTCTTTTTCATATTTATGGGTGGTTTTCAGAGATACAGGAGCCTGGGTTAACCATTACAAACAAATTTCAATAAATGCTGCAGCAAGTTCTAAAACATTAACTACTTAATTACAACCATTCAAGTTCTCTGTGCCTGATTTTAAAGTTATACAATGGGACCTTGATTCCGCCACTGTTTCAGTAGATCAGGTTGAAATGTCCTGTATATTGTCTTTTGGTTTTAGATCAGTTTTGAGCTGTGACATCTAATGAGGTTGGTAAAGTGCTTGCCCACTGTAAACCCACCACCTCTATTCTTGACTCTTGCCCGTCTGAGTTTTTAAAATCTTCTTAGGAGTGTATGGCTAAATGTGCCAGCCATATTAATTCCTTTTTACAAGAGGGCCATATTCCCTCCTATTTGAAGGAAAACATTATTTGGCCCATTCTTAATGCATTGCCAGGCAATTTAAATTACAGTATTATACTTTTTACTAATTTCCCATTTTGGGGCAAAATGTTATAGAGGGTTGTGGTGGATCAACTGCAGGTAATTTTGGATGAGACCAATTGTTTCAATCCTTTTCAACCTTGTTTTAGGACAGGGGTTCCCAACCTTTTCAAGCCAGGGGCCAGGTCACACTCTCAGTCAGCTTCAAGGGTGGGACAGCCATTTTTCTCTGCCTGCATGATGGGGGCAGCCATTTTGTCCCAACAGTTTCAAAGGAGGTGGCCATTTTGTTTCTCAAATGCCCTTGGAAGGTGGGAGGCTTCATGAAATGGCACCTCAGGTCAGATCCGGCCTGTGGGCCTTAGGTTGAGAACCTCTGTTTTAGGACATGTTATGATACTGAAACAGTATTGGTCCCACTGCAAGATGACTTTCTAAGAAAAGCTGATAGGGAGAAAATGACCCTGCTGGTTTTCCTTGATCTCTCAGTGACCTTCAATACCATCAACCATGGTATCCTCCTGGGGAAACTTGCAGGGTTGGGGATTAGTGACTTAGCTTTATGCTGCTTCCTAGATGATCACCTCCTGAGGGTTCAATTTGGGGATGTTGGTTTGTTCTTGTGTGTCCAGAACTGTTGTTTAATATCTATAAAAGGCTGTTAAGAGGTGTAATTGAGATATTTGGGTGAGATCATTTGTTCCCATGGGGTGAGGTATCATCAGTATGCAGATGATACCCAGCAGTACATCTCAGCTCGTGGGGACCCGAGTGATGCAGTTGAAGTCCTGACCAGGTGTCTGGAGGCTGTTCGGGTCTGGATGGGGGACAACGGGCTTCAGCTGAATCCTGGCAAGACTGAGTGGCTTTGGGTGCGGGGTCCCAAGTTATCCCAGGAGTTACCATCTTTGGTCGTGGCTGGGACATCTTTGCCACAGTCAGATCCTGTGCGCAATTTGGGGGTCCTCCTGGACTTGCGGCTACTGCTCGAAGAGCAGGTGGCAGCCGTGGCTAGGAGGGCCTTTGCACAGCTTCGTGTCATTTACCAACTGCGCCCGTTCCTGGACCGGGACTCCTTGCTCATGGTCACTCATGCTCTGGTCACCTCCAGATTGGATTATTGTAATGCGCTCTACATGGGGCTGCCCTTGGTGACCATTCGGAGGCTTCAGCTGGTCCAGAATGCGGCTGCCTGGGTCATGATGGGGTGCGGGCGTTATGCTTGCGCCTCACTACTTCTCCGGGAACTGCACTGGTTGCCGGTGTGCCTCCGGGTGCAATTCAAGGCGCTGGTTTTGACCTTTAAAGCCCTTCATGGCATTGGACCAGGTTACTTAAGAGACTGCGCCGCCACAAGGAATTCAGCCTGTCCTACTAGGGCAGACAGGAGGGGTTCACTGGTAGCCGCCCTGAGTGGTGTACTCACCAGGAGGGCGGGATATAAATGTGCATAAATAAATAAATAAATAAATTATCCTATCATCAGTATGCTGACGATAAAACAACTTTCTCTCTCTACTTTAGTCCATCTGCAGTCGATGGTTGCCAGACTCTTGACTGCTGTAATATGATCGGAATAAGAATACATTTCTTGAAGAACCAAGCAAAAATTAGTTCTGTACAATCAAACCCTATGTCTGTTAGAGAACCTGGAAACATACCAGTCAGGTGATTTTTCATATACAGACCTATATTTGAAAGTCCAGCTCTCTCAGTTAGCCTTATCGTGTATATGTGCATACAAATAATTTGTACTGATTAATAATAAGATGGTTCAGTTTAAGGAGCACCCTCCCCAGTGAAACCCTCTTATCTTTTCATTGCCAGGTAATGATATTTTCAGTTCCCCATGCATTTTAAACTGCAGTTGTGATTACAAAAACAAACAAAACCCAAACCCTGAATATTTTGTTTACATTGTTTTAACATCTATCCCAGATTTCTGAAGTTCTGCTCCTTATATCTGAAATAATTTTTGTGAACAATACTAATCAGAGCAATATTCTTAATTGTTGCAGCTCCTAATGGTGCTCTATATGAATGCAAAATGAAACAAGAGCCTCATCCTTTGCTCAAATAATCACAGGTGGCTGGTGTTCACAAAAATGTTCTGAAGTTAGTGGGGCAAATGCAAACATATCGTTTATTTTGTCATCTGGTTTGTCTTAATCATGATCTAAAAATTCATTTATGAGCCTGTATACAAAATGCCATGTTTATATCAATATCATATGCTGCTCGCTGAAACAGTACACATTAAAATGAAAAACAGAAATCTATGTAATGGTCAAAGACAACCAATAACAAAGCCACTAAATTCTAGTTGTCAAACATAATTTACTATGTATATTTCTTCATTTCTTTTGATAAAACAGAATTATTAAAATTAAAGTGATATGGGTGAGTGTTTATGGCTTCCTATTAAAACCCTGACTTACAGCAGTATTCATTTAAGTTTAAGGCAGAAGAAAATCATACAGAGATCTCTCTGCGATGGCCTGGTGACTTTATATCCTCCTGTCAGACTGCAGGAGTTTTATTTGTAGTGATACATGCTGAAAAAGGTTGGAGGTTAAAGTTGATAGGAGGGCCATAGGAAAGCCAACCAACATATTTTGAAAGATTACAGCCTTTCACATATTACTGTCTGTTGGCAGTAATATGCTGCCAAATGTATAAGTGTACCTTTTATACACTCTTTAACCAAAACCCAAAATTCTAAACCATATCAATGAAATAAGTGCCCACTACACTTTTATCATTGTCACACATGCTATCTCTGTAAGATGATTATAAAATAACTGTTATCAAGTCAAGTTGCTGCTTAATCACCAACATACAACAAAAATATGATACATTTTCATTTCTTTATTTAAATTGATTGATTTAAACTATTTATATCCAGCCTTCCTCCTGAAAACAACCCAAGGCAGCTTATTTGGACGATTCATTTTTCACAAAAAGGTATCATGAAATATTAAAAGAGAAGTTATTTTCATCCTTAATATTTTAGGCAAAGTCTGAGGTTAGTCCCAACTAGACTACACCTACTTCAATGAATGGGTTGTTAGTAACAATTAAAGTAACTCTATTGTTTCTAAAAAAAAAATCACTAGATTTGTTCCACATGAATACATTAACAGATAAACAAATTAGATTATGATACTGAAGTTAGACATCCCGGAAAGATGAGGTATAAGTGTCTGAACTTCATATAAAGGTAAAGGTTTCCCTTGCTCGAAAGCCAGTCGTATCCGACTCTAGGGTGCATTGCTCATCTCTGTTTCTAAGCCGAAGAGCCAGCGCTGTCTGCTTCTGCAGACGTTTCCATGGTCATGTGGCAGGCATGACTAGACACCGGAGCACACGGAACGCTGTTACCTTCCCACCGAAGTGGTCCCTATTTATCTACTTACAATTTCTTGCTTTCGAACTGCTAGGTTGGCAGGAGCTGGGATGAAGACGGGAGCTCATTTCCGTCCTGCAGTACTTTGGAATCGAACTGCTGACCTTCCGCTTCCCAGTCAGCGTCTTAGCGACTTGAGCCACTGCAGTTCTAGGTTTCTAGTTTTACAATTTCCCCATGAAATCTCTACTAGCTGTCAAAATTTATCTCCAATTTACAGCACAGAAACAATGTATTAGAAAATTTATTGAAAAAGACAAAAAAAAGGCTGTATGTTATCTTTGCACAACTTTCTCAAATGTGAGTGTGTAATTTCTTTACTGGACCATTAAAATATTAATCACTGGCAAGCATTTGTGTCCAGCAGAGCCTTTCATTAAATTGGACATTGCAGACAGTTTTAAAACTGCAGATCTCTTCATCCTGACCAAATGTCAGATGGTGACAACTGCAACATCTTGTCAGGAAAATTCTGGAACTATTCTCTTTCTCTCCTTATTCTTCACCCATCAAGCTATGCAATGCCCAGAGAAATGAGGCCTATAGGCCTCAAAAGCTCTCCCATGTTTTATATGTTAGTCTAAAAAAGAAAATATCAATTCATTTTTGACATTTATTAGATAGGTTTCTTTTGAAGATAAACTACTTTTCTATCTAGAAAACCCTGAAAAGGGGTCACCATAAATCAGAATCAAATTGATGGTACAGAATCATCATTATTTTTTCCTTTAATGTAATAAGCTGTATGGAACATTTCCTTTAATGTAATAAGCTGTATGTAAACAAAATGAAGTATAGATTTTTTAAAAAAAATAGCAAATCAGGAGCATAACTAGTCGCTTATTCTATATAGTCAGGAAATTTGGTTTTGTTTTCAGCAAAACACTTTCCACAGGTGATCAGAAAGGTACTGAGGATGCTAGTCTGGTTTTGATTATTTTCACTTATTTCTGGTAAATAGTTGCAAGTTTATTGTGTAGGAACAGTATTGGTTTCAGGAGCACCTAACAGTACAATTGTTTGTAACTTGGTAACAACACACATACTTATTGAAATGAATACACTCTGTACAGGTCATTCTTGTTTACTTTTGTTTCCAACTTAATCCCTCCATTGCTCCTCCCTTTGTAGCACTTAGGCTCACTGGATGCTTTATTTTTTGTAATTTCTTTGTTCTTTATTCGTGTCAGAGGTACCACCAGCATATAATAACATACAAAGCTAAAATTATCATATCTAAAACAAAAAGGAATTAAAAGAACTAGATGACATCCACCCAATATCGGGCCACCTCAACAGCATTTCCTCTTGCCAACATAAGGTCCTTCTCAGTGCATGTTGAAGGGCATTGTGTGCATTGTCTCATATGGGTGATGGTTTGCTCTTCTCCGCATTCACATAGGGAACATGAAAGGAGTCTCCCTGAAGAGAACGGAGATTTTTCACTGGCTAATCCTTTCAACCCAGAAGCACCGGAAGTAGAAATGATTACAAAGAGACATTTTAACCAATGGCCCTTCTCAGGGCCCAAACGGACTGTGATATTGGTCAATATTGAAGGAATATCTTTAGTTCCTTTGTAATATGCTAGGTTCAGTACTAGCTGCCTATATACCTCAGTGCAATGGAGCAACGGGTGTTGGGAATTCAATTCTCCACTATACCTCCTGGGGAAAGAGCCAGTCTATATAATCTTAGGCAAGTTGCACAGTCCAAAAGGAAATGGCAAACTACTTGGGCATACTCCATTTCTAGAAAACTCTACAAAGAGTCAGTAATTATCTTTAACCACTGTACATTGATGTAGCTCAAATCTTCAGACATATCATCTCCTTCCTTTTCAGCAATATGGGATTCATAATTAATTAATTAATTCTCCTCACTAACTCCTTTTAGAGTGGGTAAATTATGGTCTTCCATAAGTCACTGAACTGAAACTTTCATTATTTATCACCATTGGCTATGCTGGATCTGACACATGGGAGATATATTCAAGCAACATCTGAAGTTGCCACTCCTCTATTAGAAAAAACTTGTTTTGGGTACTATCATATTATTTAGGCAGCTGACATTTGTAATACACATGGCTTAAGATACTCTGATTAAATGGAGTTGCATTTTACTGTCAAAACTGATCAAAATGAAGTATATTCATGAGCATAAATTCCCATGTTAAAATAGATCTCATTCATACTGATGATGATGGAACACACTGAATTTGACTTAGGCAATATATAGTACTCCACAAACTTTGTAAAGCATGAACTTCTTCAGAGAGCTATGAAATAAAGCTCCAGCTAGGTGACACAAAGTGAGTAACTGGACTTAAAACTCTGTGATGATTTAAAGACCACTCTACTCAACTGAAAAATCTTTTCAAGAGTTTAACTGGAAAGTTAAGAGGTGCACATTTTTCTTTACTCTATGGAAGGAAAAAGATTATGAAACTATATAGAAAACTTGACAGTACAAAGTAGAATGGCATTGTGAAATAAAACAAGTAAATCTTTCCCCTAAGACCATTGCAAACCCATTCAAAAATTTAAGAGCCCATACTTCTCAGATGCTGCACTACTGCCCCAAAATACTCACCCATTTCTGCTCGTTATCACATGTGCTTTTCAATGCAACATGCCCTGTTCTCCAAAGACTGCATTTTTCCATCAACAATTTTGACCCCATTTTCAGCTACTTACTAAGCACCCTACACTGACCTTATATCTTTAACCACTGTCCATTGATGTAGCTCAAATCTTCAGACATATTATCTCCTTCCTTTTCAGCAATATGGGATTCGTACTTCTAGGGCCTTTCATTGTTTGAACTGAAGCAGGATATTTATATCTGGGCACTCCTAGAGCAGCTCAGGATAAATTGCAACCACTATATGGCAGGCATGGTCAACTAATAAAGTATCAAAAAGAAGTGTTTTCATATAATGCTATCCCAGTTTTCTGCTGAATAGAAACAAGATCATAAATGTATTTTTGGGTGGTGTAGTAGGATTTTTACTTCCATCACCACCGTAAAACAAAACCTGTAATATTTATTAAAAAAGAAGTGTTCAGCAAACTGAGGGCATGATTTGAAAAAGCACTTCTGTGAGGCTGATTTATTTGTGGAGCAAGTTCTGCAGAAAGAAAGATAACTTGCCTATAAATTCATTTGGTACTTGGGTATGACAAACCAACTGGCCAGTATAACTGATGGACCTGCTCTGGGGGAGCACACACCAAGATTACTAAAATATCTAGAGAAGTTAAGGCTAAAAGAAAGGAACCTAGCCATAAAAGATAAATAAGACAAAGTTACTTGTAAGCAGCTAGTTATCACACAGCCAGTTTACCCTTTTTCCAGTGTGGAGGAAAACAGTTGGGTTCAATTAAATCCTCAAATACACCACTAATTGAGCTTTTCAATTTTTAGAATGGCATTATGGACATTGCTTAAGTAATATCTATCTATCGATCTATACCTATAAAGCAGAGGTGTGGCCATACATATGCGGAATGCAATCCCCCCCCCCCCCCCGGAGCAAATCCCATGATATTTGGCACACACGTACATTTTGCAACTGAGGTCAGTACTGCGAGGGTCCCGAGGCTGAGGGTGGGGCTGAACCCCACAAATCCAGACAAAAGAACTGTGCACGCGTGCAACAACAGGGGGAGGCCACGCGCAGATCCGTTGATCCACGCACGTCCAAAAAAGAGAGTGGTAGCTCTCTCCTGGAGCAACGGCCGCAACTGCACGCACACACCAGTCTGCGCGTGCCCAAACGCCCAGATGCTACTCATGACACAAAAAACAAACCACCGATGGAGATGCAGATCGCCTTAGCGCACGTGGTGGGGCAACAGCAGGGTGACCAATACAATGACAGCCAATGGCCGCATGATCCGGGTGCCCATTCTGAGCTGCAAAACCACAATACACCACCAGCCAGACAACCAAGACAAGGCAGGCAACATTTCACATGTACGCCAGCAACGGAAAACACCCAGGACCAACCACGGAGCACATTGCGGGAAATGCAGATGGCCGTGTCCACAGGAGAAGCAGGCCCCGACTGCTCCACTGAGTGGACAAATCACCAGGAACAGGGAACAATGCCCAGCGCAAGACACAGAATGCCTTGTTGGGATCCCAGGTCGCCTAGACGTGGAAACAACACGGCCCCACCTGCCACGGTAAGCACAGGCGGCCACCCACTGGCAAGGCCCAGAAAGCCCAACCATGCCTAGGTGGATTGGCATCTGTGGAGGGGTGAGTGCGCAGAGTGCTACCTGTCCACTTGTGGCCTGAGCAAATGTCCGCCCCTGGTTCCCACGCCCAGGCCACCAGCAAGGGCCCCCATTACGTGATCAGGAGGATTGGCCTCCACCGCCATCCAGCCTCCCACTATGGACCCTAGTACAAGGAACACGCCGCGCAAGGCATGGGCCTGGCACCTCCTCCGCCAGTGGGTGGACGGGCCCACCACCCAACCCCAACCTGGGATGGACTAGCATGACTGGGAAGGAGGCAGAGATGGGACAGGCTGACAGGGAACACCCTTCACCTGGCCTGGCCCAGACCGAGTGAGAGGCACATGGTGGGAAGACCGGAAGTCTCAGAGTCCAGCATGACAGGGCCACCCACTCCCCAGCTTGCATTGCCCTTCCGCCTGCCCTCCGGCCAACTACACCTCCCAGCAGGCCTATCGCAAAAGGTAAGGACTGTTGAGAGGTGTAGTTGCCTAGAGTGCAGGCACATGGTAAAATGAGGCTGGCATATTGGAATAAACCCAGCCACAACTCGATGCCTCTACTGCCACGGACGACCATGGCTCCCGGCTCCGCGATCACCCTGGGAGGTGGAGCACGGCCCCCCAAATGATCCCTGGGTGAAGCCGGACACTAAGCTAGTACTTAATAAAGAAAGCAGTTGAAACTGAAATTATCAAATGTACATAATAAAGAAGAGGACTGGGGTGGCTCAAGTGGTTAAGATGCTAAACTTGATGACTGGAAGGTTGGGAGGTCAACAGTTCAAGACCCAAGTACTGCACAACGGAGTGAGCTCCTATTTCTGTTCCAGCCCTTGCCAACCTAGCAATTCGAAAGCAAGAAATTGCAAGTAGATAAATAGCTACCACTTCGGTAGGAAGGGAAACAGTGTTCTGTGCACTCCAGTGTCAAGTCATGTCTGCCACATGTCCACGCAAATGTCTATAGATGTAGATAGCACAGGCTCTTTGGTTGTAAACAGAGATGAGCACTGAACCATAGAGTTGCATACAACCAGCTTTTGTATTTATTGCATTTTTGTATTGTAGTTGGTGTAATACCATGTACTGTTGTGTAATTTTGAATTGTTGTTTTGCTTGTGAAATTGTATTTTGCTTTATATTGGTGCAATATTATATTTCTGTACGTTAAGCATTGTGAAGCGCTTTGGCTTGTCTGCTGGACGAGGAAAGCGGTATATAAGAATAAATTTCAATTCAATTCAATTCAATTCAATTTTGAGCAAGGGTGACTTTTACCTTTACCTATCAAGATAATGACAGCTGTTATATTCACGTGATCCACTTATTGTAATTAATTGATCATCAAGATAATTGATCTTTAATTTATTAATTCTATTAAAATGTTTTTCAAAATGATTAATATATGTAACATATTCTATTTCATATTGAAAGCCATATGTAAAACAGATTTATATATTTTAATAGCCAGAATTGTTGGTTTACACATGAATTAAATTGCTTAATGCACCATGGTGAATTGTCGCTAACTAACAGTGTGCTGATTGTGTTACATAGAGTAAGCCCTATTGCAAGGATTCTCAACCTGCAGCCCGTGACGCCATTTCATGTGCCCCCCACCACCACCACACCAAGAACTCCAGCCCTATTGTGTAACAGGCACACTCCTAATAATGTGTCTAGTGGTTTGTAAGTTAGATGCAGTTCAGTATAGTGAATGTAACTTACAGATGTGAAATTCACCAGAAAGAAGGAGGATTGGGAATACCTAATTTAAGGAATTATTATAGATCTTTTCAAATTAAGAATATTATAAAACTTTTAGCAAGGGAGAAGGTTGTCTGGGAAGAAATAGAGATGAAGGAGTTAAAATGGGTAAAGGGGTATTTCTAAGCGACAAGAAAGGGAAAATCAGTGTTAAAAATAGAATGATAAAAACAATGTTGGATGTTTGGAACAAGGTCAAAAAGAAATTGAGTCCAGAACTATCTCCTATAATAGAATTAGATGATATTAAAAGTTTTCCGATACAATTAGATAATAGTTTAAACATGGTACTGGAAAGGAAAAATGTTTCTTTGTTGAAGGACTGGATTCGCGCCTGTAAAGATAGTGAGAATAAAGCAGTAATTTATTCACAGTTGAATCTGAACTGGCTTCAGAAGGTAATGTTGGATAGATGGACTGATAAATATAAGGAATAAAGTAGTTTAGAGAGTGATAAAACAGAATTTGAGCAACTGTTGTTAAAAATACAAAAAGGAGATATGGGATTAAAGGGTATAGTAAGCAGGATTTATAAAATTTTAAATAATGAAGGTAATCCACAAGAAACTTTGAAGTTATACTGGGAACAGGATTTGAACATAAAAATTCAGGAAAAATTTTGGAAAGATAAGTGGAAAAAAAGATATATGAGAACTATGTCGGTAATAATGAAAGAGCATAATTACAAAATGTTATGGAAGTGGTATCTGACTCCTGAGAGATTATTTCAAATGGACAATGCTAAAAGTAAAATGTGTTGGTGATGTAAAAACTCTTTAGGGACATATGAACATATGTGGTGGAATTGTAAAGTGGTAAAAGAGTATTGGGGAAAAATTGAGAAGGAAATATGTGATATTATGGGGGTAGAATGTGAATTGAATTTAAATATGGTGCTGTTAACAGATGTGGAGAATTTGAAAGTAAATAAAGACAATAAGGAACTAATAGCTATTATGCTGATATCAGCTAGAATGTGTATTGCAAGGAGCTGGAAACTTGATAGAGTTCTAAAAGTAGAGGAATGGTATAAAGAGATGTGGGATCTTGCATTGAATGACAAACTGACATGGGAAATAAACAAATATAAGGGAAAAATTAAAGAAAATAGATTTTGGAAAATTTGTCAACCTTTTGTGGAATACTCACTGAATGGAGATCAGAGCAATAGCCTTGTACCAGAATATATATATTTTTGGAAATGGTAAAAAAGGCAACATCCCGCAGGCTCTAATAACTTGTAAATACACAGGGGGATTATTAGTGTTTATGTTATGTTTAATGTAATTGGATTCGATAAAAATTGAATATTTTTTTCTTTTAAATTATGTGTTTTCTTTTCTGTATTTTCTTCTTCTTTGTAATGTTTATCTTTTTATATTCAATAAAAAATTTATTATAAAAAAAAGTAAATAAAAAAATAACAGATGTGAAATTCACTTATAACTTCTGGCTATAGTTTGCTAAACAACATTAAACAATGGCTGAAATTCTTTTCATGCAGGTAATCCATGTAAGGTTGATACATTTTTATGGAAACAAACTATTTCCCAGTTTCCCAAGAAAGTCTTGAGACTCCTAAGGAATCCCATTCATGAACACATTTTTTACCAATATACTGTATTTTCTGGCGTATAAGACTACTTTTTAACCCCAAAAAATCTGTGCCAAAGTTGGGGGTGGTCTTATAGGACAGGTACTTAACTGCAGCTTGTTTCCCCTTGCTTCATATGTCCGGCATATATGGTGGGGGGTGCCGCGGCCGAGTCCCTGCTCTGTGCGGGGAGTATGAAGCAAGGGGAAGCAAGCTGCACACATCTTCCTGTACCTCGAGGAGGAGAACGTGAGCATGGATTGGCTCTCCACCAGAACCTGCCCATTCGACTCGGAGGGTTGCGCGTCTTCGGGTTGAGTGTGGGTTAATTTTTATTTGGTGTGCATTGGAAGAGAGGTAGTCTTATACGGCAAGTATATTCCAAACTCTATATTTTAACTGGAAAAGTTGGGGGTCATCTTATACGCCCAGTCGTCTTATACGCCGGAAAATACGGTATATATTTATTACTTGTTAACTAGGTGTTAAATAGTAATAGATTTTGTACCTAATAATCCAACTGCAATGATTATAGTAATGATAATGATATTTATTTTTTATTTGATTTTTATTCTGCCCCATTTAGTATTAAACAAATATTGCAGTTCAGATGTACATTAGAAGAAAGGCAGACAGCACAAATTGTCAGATATAACTTATTACTAAGAGACCTAAGTGGAAAACACTTTGCGACATAGAAATGTTTTCAACATCTTTTGAAAAGCCAATAATGTGGGTGTTGTTCTGATTTCTGATTGTGATTCATTCCAAAACCATCATAATAATTTACATGCCATCAAGTAGATTCCAACTTATAGCAACCCTTTCCAATAGAAAATACATGGAAATGTTTAGTATTCTCTACTGGGGGGTGGGGGGTCATGGAACTGTGTAGCCTTTGGCTACATAGGCTGACCTTTCTCTCAGGAGGCAGTATAAAACTGAACTCCCAAATTCTGGCTCTGCAGCCAGATACGTAAAACACTGAACTATCCAGACAACAATAGTAAACTTTGTTTTAAAATGGAACCTATTTTAGTCCTTCTAATTGTTATCCTAGATGGGCTAGAATTATTTCATAATATTCATAAAGAGTAATAAAATATATGCTGAACCAAAGGCACATGCAACATGCAAGCTGCCAGTGTTTAAAAGCCAGTAGAAATCACAAAATAAATGTACATAATCTATGGACTGATAAGGTTTCCCCGTGACTATCTTATCTCTTTGGATGATCTGTGGCGGTATGCCAATGCTCATAACACTACTTGGCTATCTCCAAATGAATGGTAAATATGCTGCTCAAAAAAATAAAGGGAACACGTAAACAACACAATGTAACCCCAAGTCAATCACACTTCTGTGAAATCGAACTGTCCACCCTGATAGCAACACTGATTGACATTCAATTCCACATGCTGTTGTGCAAATGGAAGAGACAACAGGTGGGCATCAGAGGCAATTAGCAAGGCATCCCCATTTAAGGTGTGGATCAGCAGGAGGTGACCACAGACCACTTCTCAGTTCCTTTGCTTTCTGGCTGATGGTTTGGTCACTGTTGAATGCTGGCAGTGCCTTCGCTCTAGTGGTAGCATGAGCCGGAGCCTACAACCCACACAAGTGGCTCACGTAGTGCAGCTCATCCAGGATGGCACATCAACGCGAGCTGTGGCACGAATGTTTGCTGTGTCTGCCAGCGTTCTGTCCAGAGCATGGAGGCGCTACCAGGAGACAAGCCAGGACATCAGGAGACGTGGAGGAGGCTGTAGGAGGGCAACAACCCAGCAGCAGGACCACTACCTCCGCCTTTGTGCAAGGAAGAACAGATGGAGCACTGCCAGAGACCTGCAAAATGACCTCCAGCGAGCCACCAATGTGCATGTGTCTGCTCAAACAGTCAAGAACAGACTCCATGAGGGTGGTATGAGGGCCCGACAACCACAGGTGGAGGTTGTGCTCACAGCCCAACACCGTGCATGACGTTTGGCATTTGCCAGAGAACACCAAGATTAGCAGATTCGCCACTGGCGCCCTGTGCTGTTCACAGATGAAAGCAGGTCCACACTGAGCACATGTGACAGATGTGTGAGGATCTGGAGACACCGTGGAGAACGTTATGCTGCCTGCAACATCCTCCAGCATGACCGATTTGGCGGTGGGTCAGTAATGGTGTGGGGTGACATTTCCCTGGAGGGCTGCACAGCCCTCCATGTGCTCACCAGAGGTAGCCTGACTGCCATTAGGTACAGAGATGAGATCCTCAGACCCCTTGTGAGACCATATGCTGGTGTGGTTGGCCCTGGGTTCCTCCTAATGCACAACAATGCTAGATCTCATGTGGCTGGAGTGTGACAGCGGTTCCTGTAAGACGAAGGCATTGATGCTATGGACTGGCCCACCCATTCCCCAGACCTGAATCCGATTGAGCACATCTGGGACATCATGTCTCGCTCCATCCACCGATGTCACGTTGCACCACAGACTGTCCAGGAGTTGGGGGTTGCTTTAGTCCAGGTGTGGGAGGAGTTCCCTCAGGAGACCACCCGCCACCTCATCAGGAGCACGCCTAGGCATTGTAGGGAGGTCATACAGGGATGTGGAGGCCACACACACTACTGAGCCTCATTTTGACCTGATTTAAGGGCATTACATCACAGTTGGATCAGCCTGTAGTGTTTTTCCCCACTGTAACTCTGAGTGTAACTCCAAATCCAGACCTCCATGGGTTGATGAATTTGATTCCCATTGTTAAGTTTTGTGTGATTTTGTCGTCAGCACATTTGACTACAGTATGCGAATAACAATAGGAATACAGTATTTCAGTCATTCAGATCGTTGGAGGCCTTATTTTTGTGTTCCCTTTTTTTTGAGCAGTATATATTAATGACATCAATGTCAACATTGATGTGTATAGTTAAAAACACCTTATATGTTTAAAGAAAATTGAGATAGGAAATTTATATTTTACTAACAATATTTTTTCTTCTGACAAAAGTGACTATTTTCTTTAAGTTTGCTTCTTATAATTACTCTAAACTAACTGAGCTTAAGTTTCCCTTCTGAAATCTGTGAAGCATATCAGAGAGAAAAACAAAACAAAAACGATGTAGTGCTTTAAAGACTAACTGTTACATTTTAAAGTGAGCTTTTGTGAATCACGTCCACTTCATCAGACATGGAAGTGAGACTAAATGGCATCAATTTATTGTTTTTGGTTTTTCTTTGATATGCCTGAAACACAGGCTAACATGGCTACTATTCCAAAAAAATCATCTGTGAAGCATGTAACTCATGATTAACACTAACTTGAAGGAATTTCACTTTATGAATTGGGCCCACCAATCATTATTTTAAAAAAATGTTTGAAGTGGTAGCCATGTTAGTCTGTGCAAGCATATCTGAGAGTAAACAAAATAGAACAGCAATACGTATTTAAATGTGAGCTTTCGCGGACCAAGTCCACTTCATCAGACATAAAAGTGAGGCCTCATGGCAGGGGTAGCCAAACTGTGGCCCGTGGTGCCAAATCATCCAGTCCTCACCACTACCTGGAAGCAGAAGTAAAATGTGCCTGCGCATATGCTGCTATAAATGCACCAGCAGGTGTCATAAATGTGTTTATGACAGCAACAGACACATTTTACGGCAGTGGGAACCATGTGTCTGGCCTGCTCAACCACTTGATCGGCCTACGGCGAGAAAAGTATGGGAACCTTGCTCTGTCTTATGGCATCCATTTTTATACACACGTCAGGTACACAGGCACATAGTAATTGGCCAGCCTAACAGAATAGTAACATTGTAGCTTTTTAAAACTAACAAAATCCCCTGTTATTATTCAAACGTGCTGCAAAGCCTAGCCCTATTGCAAATGGTTGCAAAAGAAACTTCTCTTGCAAGCTGATGCATCACATCCAAAGAGTGGATGCAACAAATATTGTGGCATTACACATTTGCCAATGAGTTAGCATCTATCGACAATGTTTTTTTTGACCCAGGCAAAATTGCAGCATCAAATTTGATAATGTCCCAGAAACCCCTGACTGATATTCAAACCCCTGAGATGTATGTACTTAATCCCTGCTGTCTCTCTCTGGATTCTAGTCTTGTAATTCCTCTGCTCTAGAACAGCAACCCTCAAGTCAATGCCCGAGTGTCCAGGTAGATTAAAGTGGTTTGAAACAGGTATCTGTGTATTATCACTCTTGATGTCTGATTTATGTCCATTAACTCTTTTGTCTGTTTGTCCTATGTAGAGCGCAGAGCGACCCCCCCCCCCCACAAAAAAAGATGGCATAAATTACATTAGCAGAAGAACAAGTAAAATTGCTCTTAATGTTGTGTGTGGCATTGCTGGGACCAGTAATGCTGTTGCCAGAGTAAATGTGGGGGCATAGTTGGCATCTGAGTTTGTAGCAGGGTTTAGTTTAGTCTTTTGCTGTTCTGTTTTGTTTACTCTCAGATAAAGTTTTTTTATAATTCACAAGACTGAGAATTATATAAAAAAAGAAGTTACAACTTTCTTTTACAGTTGTGAAAACTTTATAGAGTCAAGAATGAGAAAAAATAATAAAATGCTCATTTAACTTATAAATTTATCATTGAATGAACATCAATCTTTGTATCTGAACATCTTTGTATCTGAACACATTTTGTTAAGGTCACAGAAAAAATAATAATTTTCATTTACTGAAAAATATGTTAAATGATTATTCCACCAATTTACCACTATTAATTAAACTAACAAGCATACAACAAGTGGCACTGTTGAAAAAGGAAGGCACCCATATAAGATACTAGCATTTTTTTGCCCGGCATTGCCAGGCAGGTTTTTTCCCCATGTTGGTGGTAGGGGTGGTTTTGGGGTGCACACACACACACACACACACACACACACACACACACACACACACACACACACACACACACACACACACATGCAATATATATATATATATATATATACACACACACACACACACACCACAACCACACACACACACCACAACCACACACACACGCCAAAGCTGCACGGGGAGAGGAGGGTTCCCCCTCCTCCCCCCCAAAGCCTCGGAGAGGCCATCCACCCACCCACACACACACACCGAAGCTATGTGGGGAGAGGAGGGGCTGCCCCTCCCCCGAAGCCTCAGTGAGGCCACCCACCCACTCACCCACAACAAAGTTACGCGGAGAGAGGAGAGGTTGCCCCTCCCCTGAAGCCTTGGAGAGGCCACCCACCCATCCACACACACACACACACGCCAAAGCTATGTGGGGAGAGGAGGGGCTCCCTCTCCCCCCGAAGCCTCGGCGAGGCCACACACACACACACACACACAACTCCACAACTCCGCTGAAGCTGCCTCAGACTGGGCCATGGTGGCACGGAAGGTAAGCGGCCCAGCTCAGAAGGCTGCGCTGAGGAGGTGCACAGTGCGATCGGCCCAGCTAGCAAGAGGTAAGTGGGTAGAGGACAGGGACTGAGGGGGGGGGGGTAATGGGCAGGGGGTGGCGGGTTCATGTTTCCCCTTTCTTCTCCCAGACCAGGGCGAGCGGCATAGTCCCCAGGCCTGTTCCCCCCCTCAATCCCTGTCCTCTGCCCCACTTACCTGTTGCCGACTTGGCCATTGGCTCGGCCGCTCATCTTCCGTGCCTCCGTGGTGCAGCCTGTCCTCCGTCCCAGCCGGTGCTGAGGCCTTTGTCGGTTGGGTGGGGGGCACCAAAAGCAGGCAGCCCAGCCAGAAACCGCCGTTCCCGCCCTCCTGCCATCGGGGTGTCTCCCGGAGGGAAGTGGTTTTCGCATTGGCTGGGCATTTTTTTAACGTGTGCGCAGGCTTCCCAGTGTTCTCTGTGCTCATGCCCTTCAGCCTGATTGACTGAAGGGTGTCACGGTGCAGAGGATGCTGGGCCTTGTAGTTTTTTATTTTTGTTATGGTTTGTGGGGCGGTTGACCCACTTTCAGCGGGCGGACCCTTACGGCGATGCTCACAGGGTGATTAGGTAGGGTGGGCAGCTCAGTACATGATGGTTGGGCCGGGTGTGGACATGCATGCCGGACACGTACCATGCAACCCCCTTCTTATAGGTATAGATTATAACACAAATCCATACTAGAAACATGAAAAGCTACAAAATTTTAATAAAGAACTAAATTTCCACTAAGAATTCTCCCCTCCTTCTTGTGCTGTATCTGGTTCTAAATATTGGCGATCATCATGGTGATCAGTCATGAAGATTGCCCTGAGAATATAATGCAGTGGCCTTTTATCTGCCTTCTGCATCTCAACATGACAAACATAGTACCACTGATCCCAACATGACAACCATAGTACCACTGATCCAGTTCCGTGAGTCATTTTCTGGTCCTGAGCCTTTTTGGCACACAAAGTCCTCTCAGCCCCAGGACAGTATTGATGAAGCCACTGCCGACCATCAAGATGGACTCAAGTGGAATTTAATCCACTTGGGTACCATCACCCTTCGCTGTGGACTTTGCCACCCAAGGCTGTTAGTCTTCAGGGTTGTCAGGTTAGTTCACCACCATCTGACATGTTTAGTTGCTGTTACCATAGCAGGATAACATGGCCAGATTGGATCGCTAAGGATTTTTTGTTGTTGTTCAGTTGAGTCCGACCCTTTGCGACCCCATGGACCTTTGCTCGCCATGCACCCCTATCCACGATCTTTTGCAGCCTGCTTAGCTCTACGCCCAATGCGTCAACAATGCCATCTAGCCATCCCATCCTCTGCTGCCCTCTTTTCCTTTCAATCTTTCCCAGCATCAAGGCCTTCTCGAGTGAGTCCTTTCTTCTCATTTGATATCCAGAGTACTTTATTTATACACAACATTTGTATAACTGCACCAGAGAAAGACACGATTATTCATGTCTACTGAAATAACTAGTTAAAATATCTACATAGCTGACTATATACTGAAGTAATGAAGTTGAATTACAAGATAAAAAAAAAGAATGTGGAATCCTTAACAGAAAAAATAAGATAAAATTACAAAAAATACAGAGGGAAATTTGAACTGAAATGCATGATGGGTAATTAAGGATCTATTTTGACAATTTTAAGTGGTCAAGTTTTTAAAGTGTGACACTGAAACCTTAACCTATCTATATAGGAATGATAAATGAGGCATTTTGTGTCGTTAGAATCCCATAAATCACTTTCTTTAACTGCTGATGGCTTTTATCAGATCTAACCTTTTCAAGCTTCTGCTAGAGTGCTAACATTTTCAACTCTGACATATGTGCAGTTTACAAATTCTGCAGCTGATTAACTCTGGACAGAAACTCACTGCCATCCTTATTCAAGTGCAGTTACAGCTTCAGGTTTCTAAAACTCATAGACATGCTCACTATAATAGCCAAGGGAAAGCAAAACAAGAAGGCCACCACCCATTCAGGTGGATGCTCTGGAAATGACAATAATGCATTCTCTTTAGGTCCCATTAATTTATCGTACATTCTTCTCTATCCTATGATTCTAAAACAAATATTTAACAAAACAGTTACAATGCTAAAAGATACGAAGCTAAGATTTAAATACAGAGGCCTGTATTCAAATTTAACTTTACATATGTAGCTATCAACAGCTACAATTCATTTTAAAAAGAGATACTAAATGAAATTGAAAGCTACAAGACTGCTTTTAAGACAAAACATTGAAGCAGTAATCCATAGGCAGAAAATTCTTTCAGATGTCTAGTTAAATTTTGTTTATTATCGTATGTGTTCTAAGAAATAATACTGGAAACAAATAATGTAGCAGTAACAATAGCAAAAACAATTTAAAAATATTTTCTGTTGAACAAAGCAGCATAGGACCAAATCTAAAAACCAATCATTTCCAAAATCTGATGTGAGAAAGGACAAGTGCTTCAGCCTTTATATTGTTGAGTTTAATATATAAAAATTAAATACAGTATAAAGGATGGCCTCTATTCAGTATAATAAATCTTTTGTTTTAAGGACTGCATTTCAAGTTTAAATACTATCCATCTGGAGATACTGCAAATGTGTATGCAGTTATGCACACTCAAATCAAAATGTTCAATGAAATATATCTAGAAAGTGTAACAGATACAGATACCGAAGCAATACTCAAGTTAAAGGAAATACTGTCCTTAGTAATATTAGTCACACTGAAGAAATCTTGATGTTAGTTGTATGACCACTGGAAGCCTAGTACTTCAGATGGTATTAATTTTGATAAGAACTAACTACACATCAGGCCTAAATAATGAAACCTGAAGAGACAAGCTCAGACCACATGAATAGAAAGGTCCACAGAGATCCTCCTACGGCAGATTGCTTCTTTTAGATAAATGACAAATCTCAGAAAAATAGTGGATGATAACATTTTTCAGCATTACAACTAGCATAGCCTTGTAAAGGCCTCCTCTAAGCATACATACCACCACCACCACCATATATTTATTTCACAAATAGTACCACACATCAGAAAAGCTACACAGCTACAATTCAGATGTAAATCAGGCTACCCTAGGAGTATTCAGGGCAAAGAAATATTTGCTTAAAACAAAAGAACTCTTTGTTATTAAACATCAGTGATGGATTAGTTTTTTTGTAAACTAAAACAATCCAGAAGAAACACAGATGTTTTACCATGCCTAAAAACAGGAACAAATTTTGTTTTTGTATGTTCCAAACTCAGTCTGTAAACAGCTGGATACTGAAAAAAATCATAAATAACAAATAGAAAGCTATTACAAGACTATGTCAAGCAATCAGAAATAAGAAACAAGATTTTAACATTTCACAAAAACGATTTAAATGAACTGTACTGTATTGTATTCATTCAGCCATTGTTGTGATGTAGATAGGGTGATTCTGGGCCAGTCTCTTTCTCTCAATCTCACAAGACTGTTGTGAGTATAAAGTGGGGATAAAAGTAATCTATGCTGACTTGAGTTCAGTAGTCGAAAGGCAAGATAAAATACCTAACTATAACTAACTAAATAGACCAATATCACCGAGAGCAGGGGTTCCCAGCCTGCAGACTGGACCCGGCCCTCAACATCATTTTAACCAGCCCATCACCGTCTCCCCCACATCCAGAAATAGAAGCAGGTGCATTTATGTCAGCCATAAAATGTGTCTGCACATGCACAAACATGCCCGCAGCTGATGTAAAAATGGAAGTGGGCGCATTTACATCAGCTGTAAATGTGCCCGCTTCCGCTTCAAGGGGCATGGTCCGACCTGCTCACCCCTGACCTAGAGTTTTATAATATTCAAAAATTGCCCATTGTATATAATCTAATCAAGCTGTTTAGAAAGGTAAAATTATAATGGAAAAACATGCATCAGTTATATACATTTAGGCAACCCAGGGCATGCATTATAAGATTAACACAATTAGTTACATGTAAGGAAAAGACTCCCTTGTAAGTACAAACTAACCTTTTGTAGTTAACCAGCCAATTAGAAAAGGTCCTATCTTTCTGTTACATGGACACCTTTTAAAGATGGTTGCATCATACCTTCATCCATCCTGGCCATCTCCTCCTAGATGGGTTTAATCAACCATGATAGGCAGGGAACGAAAGATTAGATGGATAGTTCTGCATCTATTACTGTGTTGACAAGGGTACACAGAAAGAGCCTCTTTGAAGATTGTGAATAACAGTTGGGTCTACTTTGAGCAGCAACCTTGCCGGCTAATCTTTGTAACACCAGATCAAACCAAAGGAACTGAAGAATGAATCCACCAGAAAGGTCTTTGTCAATAAATAATAATAATAATAATAATAATAATAATAATAATAATAATAATAATAATAATAATAATAATAATAATAATAATAATAATAATAATAATAATAACAACAACAACAACAACAACAACAACAACAACAACAATTTCGTGTCAGAAATTATTCTGGGTTGAAAGGATTTTTGCTGAAGAAATTCTGCTCAGGGGACGCCTGAATGAGGCTCCTTTTATGTGCCCAAGATCTTTTCCCACCAAAGTGGTCCATATTTATCTACAGTACTTGCAATTTCTGGCTTTTGATCTGCTAGGTTGGCAGGAGCTGGGACAGAGACAGGCGCTCAGTCCTCCATGCAGTACCTGTGTCTCGAACTGCTGAATCGCCGGCCTTTGTCAAGACCAACCATAACAATGATCTCAATAAATATTGACGGATGTTCGAGTGATAAGAGTGTCCTACCAGCGGACATGTGCAGGAAATACAATTATGACATACTTCTGCTCCAGGAAATACATCGGGGAACAGCAAAATACAGACCCAAAAGTGGCTGGAATGAAGCTAGTGATTGAGAGACCTCATGACCAGTATGGGAGTGCAATTTTTGTTAAGCCTGGCCGCAGTATAATATCAGGTGCAGTGACAGAAACAAACAACATTGAAATTCTCACCATCTGAACCCCACAATTCTCTCTTACCTCTGACTATAAGCTACCAGAAGCAAATTTCAGTTTTAATGAACTGGACAACGTTACTAATGACCAAATAAATTTTGTTATTGGAGATTTTAATTGTCACAATGAGGTTTGGGGATATAATCAGACCAATGAGGATGGTGCACTACTTGTATATTGGGCAAACACCAGTAACCTCCAACTTGTCCATGATCCAAAACAGCCGGCATCTTTTAACAGTGGTAGTTGGAGGAGCGGGTATAATGTGGACATCTTGGCTAGCAACATCTTTCAGTGCATGAAAGATGTTGATCCAATTCCACACTCTCAACACAGACCAACTGTGTATATAAATGCTGCAGTGAAACCCCAGGAGGTGCTTTTATGCCGACAGTTTAACTTTAAGAAGGCTAAAGGGGTGAATTTTCAAGAGCAGCTGGATAAAAATATGGAGAAGATTCCACCCCACCCAGATAAATATTAAGAATTTGTCCATCTTGTGAAAGTAATATCAAGGGGAAAAAATATACTGTACATCCAGGGCCTGACTGACAACACCAAACCTCTGCTGGATAGGTATCAGGCATTCTATAGCCAGAACCCTTTTCAAGAAGATACTGTTGAAGCTGGAGAACTGATGCAGACCCTAGCTGAAAATCGGAAATCACGATGGTGCAGATTAGTCAAGAACCTGGATATGAAGCAGAACAATAGATGAACTAAAGAATGGAAAAATGCAAGGCAAAAAGATGTGGGGAAAAGCCATCAGATCAGAGGAACAAGAAGGGGGTTTACTTAATAGACTCTTCTTGGCATCTGAATTAGAGGAATCTACAAACAACATGAAACCGAATAAAGTGGTGGGTATCGATGATGAACTGCATAGATGAACTTAAGATTCCTAAACTGTAGAGGCTACTGTAGTTGCTGAAGCCCGGCAAAGACCCAGATGACCCAAAAAGCACTGACTAGTATCATTCCTTTGTCATCTTTATAAGGCACTGGAACGAATGATTCACAATCATATCTCCAAATATATCGATGGAAAGATCATAAAGGAGCAAGCAGGCTTCAAGCCAGGCAGGTCATGTTGTGGTCAAATCCTTAACCTTACACAACACTCTGAGGATGGCTTTGAAAGAAAGCAAATTATAGTAGTGGCTTTTATTGACCTAACTGCGGCGTATGATACTGTCAATCGTATGATTCTGCTCCGTAAAATAAATAAGCTTACCAAAGATAACAAGCTTACTTGGAGCACTTGAAGAATTAGGACAGTATTACAATATCAACCATTTTAAGGCTAATCCAAGCAAGACTTACATGTGTGCTTTCCATCTTCGAAACTGAGAGATAAGGGTTGAGTTGGCAGTTACATGGCAAAGGAACTGATTACAGCATTGTTCAGTACCAAAATGCCTCGGCATAACACTTGACATGACACTTTCTTTTAAGTAGCATTGTCTGAACACCAAAACCAAAGTTAGTACAAGGAATTATATCATCAGGAAACTCACAAACTATAAATGGGGAACTCAACCATCTATGCTGCATACATCAGGTTTGGCCCTGAGCAACTCTGCAGCAGAGTATGCTACTCCAGTGTGACATGCATCCACACATGCAAATGAAGTTGACATTGCTGTTAATGAAGCCGTTAGTATAGTGACAGGATGCCTCAAACCTACAACAGTTGAGAAAATATACCCTCTTGTTGGTATCACTCCACCTAAGATACTCCACCTAAGAGAAGTAGCAGCAGATGCTGAGAGAACTAAACAAGAGAATGACCCTCGACATCCTCTGAAGGGACGCCTCAAGTCTGCTGGCTCAGATCAGGAAGAGCTTTATGGCAAGAGCAAAACCAAATCATAAGATGGAAGAAGGAGCTCACTGGGCAAGGAACAGCATTAAAGGAGGATATAACTGAGGAATTCAACCTCCCCTATGTCACTTGGAGGACCCTGAATAGGCTGAAGGTCAGAGCCCCTAAATGCAAGACCAACATGCTCAAGTGGGGGCTGCTGGCAATGACACACTGTGTGGATGTAGAGAGATACAGAATCCGGCTTATTTACTGGTCTGACAATTACTGCCAGAAATATGCACCGATGAAGACGTAAGTTTGGGCAACAACAAAGCTAAGAAAGTGGCTTCATTTTGGCAGTCCAGGGTTTGATCAGGACATGAAAGAAGACTGTGTTGTCCAAACTTTTAGGCTGAAATTGAAAGAAATGATTAGTTGCCAAAATGGAAAATCAATTGTAAAATGGCAAAAAATGTGATTGATAAATAATAGCTCTATCCAGGCACTGTTAGTACAGTTTTCTTCAAATGAGTAAAGCAAGTTTCCCTGCATGATAGAATGAACCTGGAAAATGAACCTGAGAAGTAGAGATTCTGTTATACAAGAAAATCTTCCATCTATACCTATAAAAAGGCCCCTTAACCATTGGGTTCGTTCAAAGGCTCCTGCACACAGCCTAACCATCCCCGACTGAACCCTCTGCACTTACCTTAACCTCCGCCTCACCAATGCCGCGGGGATCCAGAGATCGTCAGTGGGGTAGCCGCCCCATGACCATGACAAAAAAAATAAAACTACGAGTCCCAGAGTCCTCTGCGCTGCGCAATCCCTCAGCCAATCAGGCTTAGGGATGCAAGCGCAGAGGAGGCTGGGAAAGCGCGGCGTGGCGGTTTTAAAAGACAAACTGTGCTGGGACTCGGGAGGGAGATTGAAAGGCCCAGTCGGAGCCAGGAAAAGGTAAGTGCAGTCGGTGGGGGTTAGTGATGGGGGGGAGGCATGGCCCCGGTAACCATGCTGCCCCCCTGCCCCACCACCTAGCCCCCACCGACCGCACTTACCTTTTACCGGCTCCGGCTGGGTCTTTCAAAGTCTCCCTCTCAGTGCAGCCTTCTACGTAGGGAAACGCACCGGCCTCTCCGTTGTCTCTGCGGGTGATGTGGCCTCGACGCCCACAGGGACAAAGGACAGGCCAATGGTTCTCCCTGAGGGAAGCGGTTCGTCTTCCTAGGAGGACGGAGGCCAAAAGATTTGGCCCCCGTCTTCCAAGGAAATCAAACACCTTATAAACGGGAGACCAAGGCTAAGCACGGAGCACTGTTCTCGGCCTTCGTCTCCCACAACCACCCCATAGCTTGGAGAAGGGGGGAGGATGCCTGCTCCTCCCCCAGGCTTCTCAAAGGCAGCAGGGGAAAAAAATCCCACAGCCTCGTAGGCCGGCACAAGCCGCCACCGTAGCATGGGGGGTGGGGAAAGAGTATACCCCTCTCTTCCCCCCGACCCATACTTCGGCAAGGCAGCAGGAAAAAACTATGTTTTCCCCCACAGCCTCGGAGGCCTGCACAAGTCGGCCCGTAGCTTGGGGGGAGGGGATACCTCCCTCTTCCCCCCCAACCCAGGCAATGGCAAAGCACCGGCCAGTCCCCCTGTAAAAAAACCCATAAAAATAAATAATAAATCCCCCCCCCACACGCCAGGATTTAACGTGGCCTGTCCAGCAAGGCCAGGCCACGTTAAACCCTCCTAACCCATCCCACCCACCCACACACACACACACTCACACACACAAACAAACAAACATAAAACCTTCCTACCCACAACAACAAAAACCCTAGAACTTACCTACAGGGAACAACCGACACAGACGTCCTACCTCCTTGAATGCCTCCCTGCACTGAATGTTAGTGAATGTAGTCTACCAGAGGGTGCTACTTTTAGTTAACTAAAATATTAACTAAAAATAGCACCCTCTAGTGGACTACATTCACACACAGACAGACATACACACACAACACTCCTGCCATAATAAAAATTGTTAATGTGCGAGGGGTTTTTACGTAGGAGTGGTGGCTGTGCAAAACCACCCCAAACCACCAACACACACATTAAAAATGCCTGGCAGGGCCAGGCAAAATATGCCAGTATGATATAGAACAAGGTTTCCCAACCTTTACAAGCCGGGTGGGTCACGCTCGCTCAGTCAGCTTCGAGGGCCAGACAGCCACTTTGCCCTGCCTGCATGATGGGATGGCCGTTTTGTCCCAACAGCTTCAAAGAGGCTGCCCTTTTGTCTCTCGAATGCCATTAGAGGGGTGGGGGACACATGAAATGGTGCCATGAGCTGGATCCAGCCTGTGGGCCTTAGGTTGGGAATGCCTGATCTAGAACATCCATCCCTTTCTTTTGGGGGGTGCCCTGTGATTGTACAGGTTGCCCATCACTATACAGGCTAGCTCTTTTCCGGGTTGTGAGGTGAGGAACTCCCAATCTAAATATACAGTTCATTGAACTATTCAGCCAACTGCATGCCATATGATCTAATGTGATTTACAGAACTTTGAAGAGTGCTGGCTAGTTGATTCTGGGAGTTGTAACATCTAAAATAATATTTCTAAAATAATATATCTGAAAACCAAAAGGTATCAGTCTGGCTTCAGGAGATGTTAACAGTGAAAAAAATTACATTGTTCAAATGATCTCAAAAACCAGTATCTGGCTTTTGTCTTCTCTTCTCAGCCCAGGGCCAAATAGGGATTGCAACCTCTCTTTCCAGGAAGATGCCCCAAATAATCAAAATACTAAACTGTTTCCAATCATGGGGGATGGAAGGACCGATTTCAGGGAGCCTACTTCTTATCCTCCGTTGTGAAAAATCACAAAAAACTTGCTGAAATAAATAGCACCAACTATCAGAGATAAGAGCCAGCTGCATTTATTGGTAAAGGCAAAGGTCACCCTTGCTCGAAAGCCAGTCATATCCGACTCTAGAGTTCAGTGCTCATCTCTTTTTAGCCAAAGAGCCAGTGCTCTCTGCGTTTTGCAGACGTTTCAGTGGTCATGTGGCAGGCATGCCTAGGAACGCTGTTTATCTTCCCATCGGAGTGGTGCCTATTTATCTACTTGCAATTTCTTGCTTTCGAACTGCTATGTTGGAAGAAGCTGGGACAGAGATGGGAGCTCACACTGTCCTGCAGTACTGGGGTATCGTTACTCAAACCTTCCAGTCTTCAAGTTCAGCGTCTTAACCACTTGAGCCACTGCAGTCCCATCATTTATTGGTAGAAAGCTAACATTTGTTGGTATAGAAATGTATACATAATTGTTCATTTTACATTATTGTAAACAATGCAGAATGCTACTGAAATGACAAAAAGAGAGAGAAAGGAAAAGGGAAAAGAAATGGAACAAAAATATTAGGGGGATTTCATCTAAAAGTGGCGGTAACTTCTATAAATAAAATAAGTAGTTAAAACTAACCACTTTCCAACGTACTATTTTAATACTTATTTGCTATTCATAAACAACTTCACTATTGCTGTATTCCAGACTAAAATGATCTACTGGAATTGTTTATCTCTTCGTTTCAGGTCAAGCAGTATACTGCAAAGAAGGAAAACCGTTTGCCTTGGCTGATAAATAATAAGTTTTTAATCCAATAAATCAACTTAATGGTAACAGATCCTAATTCCTTTCGATCTGTTACCATCCTTCTTTGCGGTTTACTCTACGTTTGGTCCCTATTTGCTTGCTCAAGCAGTATACTGTTTAGGCACATAAAGGTGACATATGTACTTAAGTCATATACAGTAATACCTCGCATAACTAACACTTTGTATAACAAAAAACCCGCTTAATGAAGCGTTCGTTATGCAAGGGCGATACCCCGCATAACGAAAAAAATCATTCGTTATGCGTTTTTTTTGGTAACCCCAGTTAACGAACATTTTTTTTCATTATGTGGGGTATTGCCAATTGCATTTTGCATAACAGAAAAAACCACATAGCGAAGAGCTCCATGGATCAGAGTTTTTTTGTTATGCGGGGTTCTATTGTATTGTAAAACATTGATAATAGCCAATAAAACTCAAAGTGCAGATACATTTTCCCACTTATATCTCATTTTCATGTAACATTTTCACTCAAACGCTTTTGTGTCTAGTGAGTTCACTCCATGCTAAGTATTCATAGGATAGTTATTTTAGCTTCAGTTACTTCTGAAAACGAGTTGCCATAATTTAAGAAATCTCTATACATGTGTATGCTGAGTAATGAATTACAAGACTTGGCATATTACAAATTATGCGAAGGGGGTATATTGCTAATTTATGGCAATTTGTGTCTAAAAGTTGCACTATTTGTGTAACTGTGTAACAGAGACTTATGTTAGTTGCTGATAAATTAAATCTTACTGACTAACCTTTCCAAGTTATATTGAGTATTGAGGTGAGAAGTGGAAGATACATAACTAGAATCTCCCAAGGTATTTTTTTTTTTTAAAAAAAGACTTGGCATCCTGAGTAGTTGTTTTGAAAACTGATGAGTGTGTTTAATCAATTCTTTTTGTGCCACTTCACAATTTACTTCTGTCATTGCTACTATTTGCACAAAGCGAACAACCAGTTAGAGTATACATTATTCTTACCTCTCAAGTCATCAGCATTTTCTGCAAGATGGTAAAGTGTATGTCCAAACTATGTCAAAATTTCTACTTCCCTTATCTTCATAGTATAAACCAGTGATGATGAACCTTTTAAACTGAGTGCCCAAACAGAGGGGTGGGATTAACTCTGTGCTGGGGGGAGGGAGGAAGCACTTCCATTGGACTGCTGGGCAGAACTAACTGCTGGCATGCCAACAGAAAGGGCTCTGCGTGCCCTCTGTGGCACGCGTACCATAGCCACCACTGGTATAGACTGTAGATGCAAAAAACAACAAGTCCTTCAGGGACTATCCTAATCTTATGGTGCCCTTGTGGCACAGTGGTTAGGCTGCAGTAATGTGGTCAAAGGCTGCTCATGAAGTGAATTCAATACTGATGGGCTCAAGATTGGCTGAACCTTCGATCTTTAGGAGGTTTGTAAAATGAATACCCATTTGAAGGAAAAAATGTTATTTACATTGTGAATCTCCCAGAAAGGGCTCTAAGCATTGTAGGGTAGTATATTAGTGTACTTATTATTGCTAATCACAAATTGTCTGCGTTTAGGGTGGTCAGTTGCAAAAGGGTGTAGAAGAAATAATTTTATACATCTTCTATACTTTGCCCTCTTGAACTATTTTTACATGTGTAGCAGCCCAGTTCTCTTTTACCTGTGGCCACCATACTCACATCAAATCTATTGTCTCCATTAGTCAGAAACTGATTCCACAAAACATTTTATTTTATGCTTCATACACCAATTTAAATTGGATGCTAACTACCTCTGCATTTATTTTTTACTTGTCTTGTATGCATTCAAAGACTTTTCAAATCTCTGGTCATGTATTATTTTCTTCTGTAATCTCTGAAGGTTTAATTCTCTGCATTATAAAAAAATTCTGCAACACCTGGTCCTCTTTTTATTTTTTTTGAAAAATTTACTGGATGTCTCATATATTTAATATTCAATAGTATGTGAGAATAATTTTTATGCAACTCTGATAGTTAGAAAGATAGATAACTCAATTATTAGATCATCTATCAAAATATTCAGATGTGTAAGAGGCTACTAAAAAGATTGATGACTGAGAAAGTCCACTGATTCTCCAGCCATCATATTCAAGCATTTGGCTAGACAACGTTTCTCGCTGCCTTCATGAGCAAGCTTCATTACCCATCACTCCACTGAAAAGAGTTTATTATGAGGCTGCCATCTTGGGAAGACTATTATTTAGATGATAAATGTGGGGGAGGAGGAGTGTGTCTAGCCTTTTCTTAAAGATGAGGTTTGTGACAGATAAAACAAACAACATCTACATTTCTAATTAACTTAAATTTGGCAGATACAAATATAGGTCAGTAAAGCTATAGTATGTTTCTAGAATACATACTATCTAATTTTTACTATTAATTTGTAAAATGTAAAGTAACTAATTAGTAGAAAAACAGCATCACTGGTGACAAACCACTTTTGCTAGTGCTTTGCTTATCAACATTTATGAACAAATAAAACTTCCCTGCCTTAACTTAGGAAAACTATTACTTATTTTATAAATTTGAAAATTTTCAAATTAAAACTTACAATTGGAAAATATTGACAAATATAATGCAATAAAACTAAATCATGCATTTCAAATACTGCTTCCTCTCAAACATTCTACATTTAAGGAGATTCAAGGTAGTAACTCGTATAAATTGTATTTTCAAAAATCCCAGTGAATATAGCTATATTTTTAAAGTTGGTTTTTCCCCTACAAGGGCACACCTACTACATGTAACATGGTTGTATTGTAATCAATTATTTTAAAATTCTTTCTTCAAGCATACACAGCCAAAGCTTTGTTATCTGATTACGAAACCTGAGCATCAGAAAGCAGAACAAACCTCTTGAATAATAAAAACTATATGCTTTGATACTGACCTGTAATTGTTTTTACTATTCATATGTAGATAAAGGCTCAACAATAAGATGTACATTCAAAATGTCAGATGTAAATGTCAATTAAAAATTACAAGGAGTTCTGAAAGGTAAGGTCTGTGGGGGTTGACATTCTTTGACATAGTGGAGTGTCTGTGACCGGGCCTTTGGCAAACATAGCAGGATCTATGCTGTCAGCTCTTATCGTATGCAAGCCTAGATGCTTGTCTAATCTGAATGAGAAATACCAAGGAAATTGGAGCTGAAGCCTTGCGGTAATGAAGATAGAAGCTGAAAGCATTCTGTCTGTATTATAGGATAGCTTCTGAAGATGTGACAATATCTCAAGAAGGCTATATATAATAAAACTATATTTTGCAAAAAGAAACAAAAAAGCAGAAATTATGATCCAAGTCTGACATGCCACTAAAATGCAACATTAAGGCAAATGTCTACACACTGGTATTTACTGGGTGGTCTTAATTCCACTTTCTATGCATTTCCCCCCTTTACTCTTATTTTTGTAATTGATTTTTTTAAACTTATAAGCATTATACAGAACTGTTCGGTGATAATTTGGATAACAAACCTCATTCAAGAATCTTAAAATTAGCTGTGCATTATTTCTACGTATACATTCACATCGTTTCTATCCCCTATTATAGTCTGAATGAAAAATGTCAGTATTACACAATACTTAATTCATTCAAAATCATTTTCACAAACAAGTTAACTAATGTTAAGGGGGGCATGGCAGATGAGAGAGGAAGTAAAAATGTAGAAGTTGTGAAATTTCATGAACAGTGGATAGCTTATCCAATCCTAAATCCCTGTGTGTTGCAGTAAGGTCAAAACCTTTCAGTATTGTACCAGTGTGTCAAAATATGTCAACAAACCATCACGTTGCAGGAAGAAAAGTGACCTTTCAGTTCTTTGTGTTTTGGCTGCCAGTGCAGCTTTGGACCCTGGGTATGCATGAACAGTTTTCCTAGATGCTTGACAAATGCAACTCCCAAGGTTTCAACTAAGTCTGTTTATTAAGCCTCTGTGTTTCATCTTCTCGATACAACTTTTAAACCCCTAAAGGGCAAAATATGGACATTCTGCTGGAGAAAGTATGTCTTCCTTCTCTAAACGATCCAAACAATTTAAGTTTAATTTAATACATTGATTGAGATTGGTCTCTAACTATTCACCATTCTTGTTTGCACCTTTATGTAAATATTGCAAAAATGAACATTTGATGTACTTAAAGACACAAGCAACACACATGCTCCAACATAGATTTTTCATTTTTCTCCATTTATCTAATAACGGGGTTTTAAGGGAGTTACTGTTTTAAATGGGGTCTATTTATTAAGTGGGGGGTCGTAGTGTAAGCCGCTCAGAGTCTTTGTGATTGGGGCAGCTTTAGAAATTCGAACAAATAAATAAAATAAAAATAAATAAATATATGTCTACTAAAAAGTAATAAATAAATAAATAGCAACTCCAATACACAGTTGAATTTAAAATGTATAGTAATATACCCCTGAATAATCATATTTAAATGGATAATGCATTTGTAGTTTTTTTGAAAGCAACAGGAGTACTAATCAGAAGTTAATCTACCAAGACAACTAAGTATACTCTTTCTGATAAATTAGGAACTTTTGCATTCTCTTTTGAAAGTATTTAGAGCAGAAGTCATGTATATTACAGGAGACAGAAGGGTTTTTGTTCTTATACAGTGAATATAGAAGACTCATGAACATATACACATACTATTCCCATACAATGAAAAACAGGCGTTGCCACTATTATCATGGTATGGAATTATCATTATCCTAAAATAAGTATCAAAAAAGACTTTTTTTTAGTGCATTCTTCAAATGTTGAAAACTTACTTCCAATAATAACACCACCAGGTTTACTCCTGGGAATCACTAAGAGACACTGCCACGGTGGTGCAGTAGTTAAACTGCTGTCCTGCAACCAAAAGTTTGAGAGTTTTATCCTGACTCAGCCTTCCATCCTTCCAAGGTCAGAAAAATGAATACACAGCATGTTGGGGGCAAAATGCTAATTAAATTGTGAACCGCCGAGAGAGTGCACTAAGCTCTATGAGGCGGTATATACTGTAGGTATGATTGCTTTGCTTTAGGCTGCTTTGCAAAAAATAAATAAATTTAAAGAATAAACTTACTTCATTGTTACTATTAGTATTGACAGTGTAGTTAATAATTACTAATTAATCTGTCTGATATTAATGTTATTGGCTTATTATAAAAGAATATGCAAGTCTATGGCTTTACTTTGGAATTCAGCTATTTAATTATACCAGAAACAAAATAAAGTCTACTAACATAGATAAAATACACTTTTAATATTTTATTAGTAGAATAAAAACAGCCAACTTTGATTCAGGAGTCTCACAGCAGAGCTTCAACCCATGGCTTCTCTATCTACATGAATTGGGGTAATACTGTCAGAAAAGATTCAGTTATTGGATATTCTAAAGATTTGTTGCCAG
Source organism: Bradypodion ventrale (assembly GCA_035047345.1). NCBI lineage: Eukaryota > Metazoa > Chordata > Lepidosauria > Squamata > Chamaeleonidae > Bradypodion > Bradypodion ventrale. The sequence goes on from JAWDJE010000001.1 coordinate 439,989,367, forward strand.
TCAGAATAGACCATATTAGGATAGCTTTATGAATTCTTTCACCTGATACTTTCGTGCATGTGAAAAATTAACACAGAGCAGAACTTAATTAAATTATTTTAAATGATGAAAGACTCAGCTATATTTCTTGAGGCTGTGTGACAGGTAGCATAGGTATGTATCTCCACAATAAACCTCCACTTTATTGCTTTATTTATTCTCTGCAAAAACAAGAGTCCACTCAAGCTGAAATCTAATATATGAACAGCCTACTGGCTATTGTTTTTCTCCTCATTAAATCTTTAGACAACTTCTCTGCCTTTTTGTGTGTGTAAAATGACAAAAAAAGAAGAAGCATTTTTAACTTGAATGCTTGCACATGGGATTTTGTGCTGTTTTGACTCATCCATTAATTTACCATCAGTATGTGGATTTTGGAATTCATCTTATAGTTAACACTGCTATTTTCTTTATTTTAAAAAACTTGGATAGTTTAGCCATATCAGAAACAAGACGATGCACTGGAAGAAATGGATTCCATGCAACTGAAACCATGACTTTTAATCCCTAAGACATGGTGCCCAAACTATGGCCCACAGACCGGATCCAGCTCACAATGCCAAATCATCCGGCCTGTACCTCTCACGCTGCTACTGGAAGCACCTGGGCATGTGCAAACGCTGCCATAAATACACCTGCTGTTGTCGTAAACGTGTTTACTACAGCCGCGGATGTGTTTTACAGAAGCATCTGCACACGTGTGTATGCGTTTTACTTCTGCTTCTGGTTGGAGGAACCACGTGACCAGCCGGCTCAACCACGTGACCAGCCCACGGCTCAAAAAGTTTGGGCACCCGTGCTCTAACGGCTCATCACTTCCATACCTGGTAAACCACCCAGACAGGTACGTACGGATTTGCTTTACTTGATCCAGCTTTTTAAATTACACCCAGGCTTTACACTACAGATATTGCTTAAGATTCTTTCTATCATAGAGCTACTGGATAGATAGCTCTGGGGTGCAATGAGGTTCTTGAACTTTCAAAATACAGATTCAATGTTTATTGGTTTTTATAACCTTTCATGTTACCAGCAAAGCTAAGGTTCATTAAGGTGAAAACAAAACATCTGAACAGCATGCACAAGGAAGATTGTTCTTTACTACATCTGCAAACAAATGAAGATGACTCTGCTCTACCACTGAATTCTCCTCCTGACTTTTTATAACATCATGACCAAAGAAGAGTAATTTAAAATAGAACGTTGTGTTTTTTCCCTTTTGGATCAACAAAACATAACCTTTGGAGTCTTGTGGCCAACATAGCTTCTCCTACGTTCTTTCCACAATGAAAGAAAATAAACATAAGCACCCTAATACTGGAAAAGAGTACTTTTTAAAGTGGCTTACATAATCAAGACAATGTTGATTATAACATTACAAAAGTATTAGTGCTTCTTTTCTCTAGCTTAGAGACAGAGCTTCCTGCAATATGTGCAAATCCTAAAACATTAATTAGTACTTAGTTCATAGATGCTTCAGATGTCAGTCATAATGACGTATGCACATGTATACATACTATTCCCATACAATGAAGAATGCAGAATGATATAATGTGAAACTCAAAACAGGTGTTGCCTAGATGAATGGTTTAATACATAGAGCACATTAACTTTCTTTTTTTAAAAAACATTTTGTCCCACTTTTTCTTCCTAAGATCAACTAACAACTACTAAAAACAGAACACTAACACTGAAGGCATTTTATCTTCTGGTTAAATGATTTAAAAAATATTAACATTTACCTGTTCCAGTAGCTCCAAAATTGGTCATGCAGGTAGGCTTGGTGGCTGCATTCATCACCAAACGAGGCTTTACTTTCAATCCAATGAATGATATGCCCTTCTACAGCTAAAGAGGAAAATAGCTTAATTTAAAATGAATACACCAAATACAGTGTAAAACATTAAGAAATAAGCCATGCATATGTTGATTTTGCAGTCAACAACAGATTAGAAAATCTGAAGAAGAGAGATCCTTTTGCCTTCTTCTGTCCAGTTCTCTTTGCATTAGCAAATCTTTACCTATAAGGAGGGCCTTGGGTTGTGCGTGTCCGGCATGCATGTCCACACCCGGCCCAACAATCCAGTACCAAGCCACCCACTCTTACCTTTAGACCCTGCGAGCATTGCCACAAGGATCCAGTCGTCGAGAGTGAAGATGATGAAGAAAAAAACCCTACAAGGCCCAGTGTCCTCCGCGCCAAGCCACCCCTCAGCCAATCAGGCTGAGGGACGCAAGCACAGAGGAGACCAGGAAAGTGGCACACATGAAATAGTTTTTAAAAAACACCTCACTCAGTGGGAGCACAAGGCCGCCGAAGGTGGACGCAGCACTTCACCGACCTCGCTTCCCCAGCCCCGCCGGCCTCAAGGTAAGTTTGGGGGGGGAGCAGCAGGCAGCGCTTCGTCAGGGGATTGCTGGCTGCCACCTTTGAATAGCCCCCACCGCTGTTTCGAGAGCTAACACAAAACAGCGGTGGGGGTAATAGAAAGGCGGCAGCCAGCCATCCACCAGGGAGAGCGCCTCCCCTGACAAAGCGCTGTCTGCTGCCTTTGTATTTTCCCCATTAACTGTTTCGAAGGCTAACACGAAGCAGCCTTCGAAACAGTTAATGGAGAAAAACAACCTTCCCTGCTCCCCACCCCCACCCCAGGCAGGGAAAGAAAAATATTAATTCCACCTCCCCCACCCTTCCCTCCCCCCCCCCAGGCAGGGAAAGGGAGAAAAACAATTCCACCTCCCCCTCTTCCCTCCATACTCACCTGGGCTGCTTCTCTCTCTCTCCCTATCTCTCTCTTCCTCCCCTCTCTCTCATCCCCCCATCTCTCTCTTCCCCCTCTCTCTGTGTATTGTGTGTGTGTGTGTGTGGTTGTGCTGTGTGTGTGTGTATTGTGTGTGTGATTGTGTTGTGTGTGTGGTTGTGCTGTGTGTGTATGTGTATTTTGTGTGTAGTGTGTGTGTGGTTGTGGTGTGTGTGTGTGTTGTGTGTGTGGTTGTGTTGTGTGTGTGTACACCCCAAAACTATCCCAACCACCAACACACACAAAAAACCTGCTAGTTAGTAACTAATACTGACTAAACAGTATTTTTGTACTGGAATCAAAATTCTCTGCTCACAATCTGAATTCAGTCCTGATGGGCTCAAGGTTGATTCATTGTTCCATCCTCGGCGTTCCAGTGTACGCCGCCCAGAGTGGAAAACTAATCCAGGTGGGCAGTAGATAAATATAATAAATAAATAATTTTGGGGTTGGTAAAATGAGAATCTAGCTTGTTAGGGACAATCTGAAATTTGTTTAAATACCTTGTGAACCATCCAGAGAGTATGTACCAATATGAAGTTTATTATTATTATTATTATTATTATTATTATTATTATTATTATTATTATTATTATTATTATTATTATTAATAATAATAATAATAATAATAATAATAATAATAATAATAATAATAATAATAATAATAATAATAATAATAATAATAATAATAATAATAATAATAATAATAATAATAATTCCTTCATTGAGGACTTGATGGCTTAAAAGGCTCCTTCCAATTCAGTAATTCTATAATTCTAAGCCTAGAACTGCACTTTGGCATTACATTATCAGCCCTAAGAAGCTAATCTCTACTTGTACCATGGCCCATTAAAAAAGGTGAAGATATGAAGCAGATTCAGTCCTTGAAACAGCATTCTTAAGGACAGTGTTATTTTGTAGATGGAGTGGAAAGGTTTAAAAATAGTAATGGACAAATTGAAATGCTTACAAACAGGCAGGCTGTTGAGGACTGGATATTTCAGAGAGACCTCATTCATAGGGTTACCATACGTTGGAGATGACTTGATGACACATAACAATAACAATAATAAAATCATAGATTTTCTCTTCATCAAATATTGCACACTAGCACAAAGATTTAAACATCATTGCAAAAGAAACATCAGCTTTACATTCTTTTAAAGTAACAGCTGCTAATTTGTATTGCATTATTTATTTCGTTTTTAAAAAAGTCACTGTGAAATATAAAAATGGCCTCCAGACATCTAAAAGAGAAACATTTTGTGGCAATGAGTTAAAAACTACTTATCACACCAAACATTTATTTATTTTATTTCTATCGCTGCCCCCTTGCTGAAGCGACTCACACTAGTAAGCATTTATTTATTTTTTATTTAGTAGTCTTGATGTTTGTCTATGGGTTAGCCACTGTCCCACAGTTCAAATGCATAGTAAAGTGACATACAGGCTGTAAAAAGAGAAACTTAGGCACAATTGTGTCAACAGCCAAGGATGTCACCATATTTTACAGAGTGAGCATGGCACTGACAGGATCATTGCTAATATCAGCAGGAAAATTTCCTCAGAGCCCTCTGGAATCCTGTGAGCCTTGAAGGAAGATTGGATATATATAATTAAGGAATCAATAAAATAGTGTAAGAATCTTGAGCTGGGTTCATAGAATGTCATAAATGTATACAGAAATCTAGTCAAATTTAAAAGGAGATAACTTATTCTTCTTTCATGTCCTGATCAGACCCTGGACTGCCAAAATGAAGCCACTTTCTTCAGGTTGCCATTACCCAAACACAAGTCCTCATTGGTTCATGTCTCTGACAGCAATTGGCAGAGCAGCAAATGGGCCAGACTCTGTGTCTCTCCACAGTCACACCGTGTGTTGTTGTCCACCAGCAGTCCCTACTTGAGCATGTTGGTCTTGCATTTAGGGTCTCCAAACCTCAGCCTATTCAGAGTCCTCTAAGTAACATAGGGTAGGTTGTGTTCCTCAGCTGTATCCTTCTTTAATGTTGTTCCTTGTCCAATGAGTTCCTTTTTTCATCTTCTAATTTGGTTTTCTCTTGTGTACTCTCAATAATGTATGTTCTTGCCATAAAGCTCTTCCTTGACCTGAGCTGGCGGATTTGAGGCTCATATCTGTTCAGAGGGTGTAGAGGGTCTGTGGGAATGCATCTGGTTTCTGTCTTCCTGTCTGCCTTCACATTTTGTAAACAAAGGCCTCTTTGCTTACATGAGAGACAACGCTGGATTTTGGGCATGCGTAGAACAGTGAGAAGAATTCTCCTTTCTTCTCCTTATTTGGTTCTGACATTCTGATTGGCTGTATGTGCCTTAAGTTTTGTTTCTGATATACTCTGTTTGAATAAAGAGACACCATTATTATCCTTTGTTCAGCCAATACTGCAGTCGTGTGTATATGCTTTTCTCTCTACCTCTGTTTCTTCCTTGCCTAATGAAGCTGGACTTCGTTAGCTTTTAACTCTTCCTTTGTTTATCTGGGGCTATAAACTGTTGCTAATGAGGCTGATTAGAGATCTTTACATGAATCGGATTCCTACAAGTGGTGCCCCGTCGCGAGGCGTTTGAATGAAATTCAAAGGAATGCTTTGAAGCAGCAATCAGCGATTAGCACCTAATTAGCACCTCATTGCGACCGGGACAAGGTCTTATTCACCCACGACCAGAGAAAAGGTCAAATCAAGCACTTGAAATTCATCCAAAGTCTACTTTGGGTCCCAAAAGGGTGAGTGAAAACAATAATTATGGGGTGCGTGCTAGCCTCGCCAGAACAGGAGTTTTGTAAAGATATCTCATATCTTCTGCATAAGAATGGGAAATGAGCTGATAAGAAGGAAATACAGCAGCTGGTCCAAGTTGTAGGAAAAACCTGTCCTTCGTTTAAATATGATTGTCTGGACTTAAAAGAATGGGAAAAGATTGGGAAAGAATTGCAGAAGCATGATGGGATTTCTGTATCAGTGCAATATAATTGGAATGAAGTCAGAAACTGTCTGCAAAGACTTACTCCAAGAAATATTTTGTTCTCCCAGCGGCTTGCTGGTCCCCTTCCACAGCTTTTGCCCCCAGCCAAAGGAGGGACTATGGCAACTGCCCCTCCATCATATGAGAAACAACAGCATGAGCCCCCTGATGGGGATGGGGGTGGAAAAGGAGATGGGACATTATATCCTGCCTTGCAGCAATCAAGCACTTTTAGCCCTACAAAATACCTGTTCTCTGCTGCTTTAACTGCAGCTGTGCTGGATATGGAACCTGTTGCTGTATATCCAGTGAACAGAGAGGCTCTTGCAAATGGGACTGCTGCAATACTGCCTGCCGAGTCTAAAAAACAACTAGTGCCAGCTGATGGGGAACAAATGGTGGGGACCTCATCACAGATTGAAGCTATTAATGCATGCAAAGTGGCAAGAAGCAAGGAGTGTGATTCAAAGAGCAGCATAGGAGATCTCAGCTCACCCCTGAAGCAACCCTCATCACAAAAGCAGGAGAAGCTGAGTAGTAAACTTGATACCTCACGTGTGGCCAAGAAGTGGGAGGATGGCCCAGAGGAGGAATGCAGAAAACCCAAGCCCAAAAAGGGGTCTTATTGCAAGTACAATCTAACAGATGCAGTTTGTCATAAAGTTGAGATACAGATGCTGCAGATGAAAGAAGTCCAGAGGAAAAGGGGTGTGGATCCTTCTTGTATGGACAGCAGGCTTTTGCAAAAATACAAGGAGGGAGAAGACATACAGTTTTTGGCTGATTTTGAACTGCCCAACCCTCAAACAAAGAGATCCAGAATGGGCTGTTCCAAGTTTGTTCATACCTCATCTGCCTGCCTTAATACAGATGGGTGTGGCTGGAGCATGAAGGAATGTGTGTTTGCCTGAAAAGCTGAAAAGGGGGGTTGTCTGGGTGCCTTGTGAATTCAGTGAGACTTAATTTATGGCCTAATTTCAACCTTGCCATGCCAAGAACTGTGCTGGAGAGAAGATAGCGTTTAAGAAGAAAGCTTCAATCAACATTTGGACTTTTAATTTGGACATTTTGATTGGACTAAAAAGTTTGTGTGGACTCTAAATAAGAATTGGCCTTGTTTGCATTATAAAACCTGAAAGCCTTTTAAAAAATTGTCTACCTGCTCATGCTATGAGTGTGAAATGCTCTAATGATATTTGTACTGTATTTGATTTACCATGCTATGCTGGTTTTAAGTTATTGAATGCCTCTTTCACTTACACCAGTGAGAGAAGAAGAAATTTAATGCCTTACTCATGTAATTGGGGAGGGAGAAATGCTTGCTAAAATGCAACCGAGACCTCCTTCATGTAAGGAAGAAGAGAAATGTTCATGTTTTGTTCATGCTTAAATGTTTGCTTATTCTCTTGCAGGGGAAAGACCTGTCTTTGCTTATGTTATGTTTTGCCTTATGAAACTGCATATCTCAAGGTACCTTCAGAAGTACATGGAAGAGTTTTCAGTACCCTACACATGTAAATGGGTTTGTGACATTGCATTTGTGTTATACATCAGGCATGTTTCACGTTTAGTTACATGGTACTAGTAATAACAGGGCATGCTCCTGTTTCTTAGGGGAGTGTCTTCCTAAGCCATTGGTCGTTTATTGGCAGCAAGGGGATCCTGAGTGGAAGGGTTCCTGCTGGAGCGATCCGCCCATGGAGAGAGAAGAAGGTTACTCAGCTCCAGGATGGTGGTTCACCAGTAGACTAAGTTTGCTGACATTTGTTCTTTTCTTTCTTACTGTGCTTCCAGCTGTAAGAACAATGCCTCATGGGGGCAACCCCAACTTTTGGCTTCGTCATGCTAACTATATGTTTGAGGTTCATGGTAAGAATGCAATGTTATACTATGAGCATCCACTGGCAGTGTCTCAAATGGCCTTTCTTCCGGCATTGTTCAACACGCCTGGGTTGGTTATTGGACACTTGCAACATCTTGATAGGTCTACACTCTTCTCTAACCCCCCAGAACAATTAACAACACTCGCTGGCGAAGCATGACATTCAAGAAATACACTAAAGGGCTTTGTTTCTGCTGTCATAGTTCTGGAGTCTGGAATAGTAAATGGAAGCACTGGACTCAAGCAAAACGGGTTTTGCGGAATGTAGGCAATTATACGGGTTGTGATGATTATTTTTGGTTATGGGGTAGTTATAACAGTTCTTATAAGCTTAATTATACCTTGTTTAACACTACTATTGAAGATATATATGATGTGTTTCCTATGTTTACTCCTGATTATTCTGCTATAGATAGTGGTTCAATTTGCAATGGATGGCAAATCAAGGATCCCAACATGTGGTTCTTTTTTAATGGAGTTGCCACGAATTTCCATCCAGGACAATATCAATGTGCAGCATTGGGTTATTTTACCTTACCCGTACAGGTGCAAATGCCGCTTCAGGCAGATGCACGGCGCCGGAGAGCTGTTGCCGGCCCGATGGGTTCTGGTTGCAATGATGAAGTGATAATTGATGTTCAGCTTTCTGATGGTAGCTCCTGGGGGAGAGCTATAGGGGGTGTTATCACTGGAGCACTCACCTTGGGATCATACCCAGGTGTCATTTCCCAGGAGAATAGAAGGTCCATTTTGGGACTCACCTGTAGGCTGGAGAAATCAATCAATGCCACAGGGAGGGTCATACGGGATCTTCAAATGGAAATCACTGAGCTTCATCAAGACCAAATGCAGGACAGACTGGCCATAGATTACCTGTTAGCAAAATCCGGAGGATTTTGTAAACTGGTCGGGAACCAGGGATGTCGGGTAAAATTCCAGGATCTGAATAATACTATTGAGAAAGAACTTCAGAATTTACAGGAGAGCATTACTAACAATGTACGCACTGATGTTAATCTCTTTGATTGGATGACTTCTTGGTTGCCTGATTTGTCTGTCCTTAGACAAGTTTTCTTTTATGGGTTCATTATTATTATTTGCCTTATATCTTTGTGTTTTTGCATTTATTGTATTCTTAATCTTATTTCTATGTGTAACACATGTCCACTGCGAAGAAGGGAGACATCGGGTTTGCACGACGGCAATTGTACTCAATGAGGTATCATCCTCCGGAACAAGGTACCAGGAGTCAGGAGGGGTACGATGTCCAGGAGGACAGTGATGATGTATATGGAGGAGTAGTTATGGAGTATGATGACATGCAGGGGTATGATTAGCCATCCCTCTCTCAAATTTAAATGAAAAAGGAGGACATGTGGGAATGCATCTGGTTTCTGTCTTCCTGTCTGCCTTCACATTTTGTAAACAAAGGCCTCTTTGCTTACATGAGAGACAACGCTGGATTTTGGGCATGCGTAGAACAGTGAGAAGAATTCTCCTTTCTTCTCCTTATTTGGTTCTGACATTCTGATTGGCTGTATGTGCCTTAAGTTTTGTTTCTGATATACTCTGTTTGAATAAAGAGACGCCATTATTATCCTTTGTTCAGCCAATACTGCAGTCGTGTGTATATGCTTTTCTCTCTACCTCTGTTTCTTCCTTGCCTAATGAAGCTGGACTTCGTTAGCTTTTAACTCTTCCTTTGTTTATCTGGGGCTATAAACTGTTGCTAATGAGGCTGATTAGAGATCTTTACATGAATCGGATTCCTACAAGGGTCATTCTCTTGCTTAGTTCTCTCAGCATCTGCTGCTACTTCTCTCCTGATCTTAGGTGGAGCAATACCAACTAGGGGGCATATCTTCTCAACTGGTGTAGGTTTAAGGTATCCTGTCACTATCTGCATGGCTTCATTAACAGCAATGTCAACTTCTTTTGTGTGTGTGGATGTGTTCCATACTGGAGCCACATACTCTGCTGCAGAGACGCTCAGGGGCAAAGCTGATGTCCACAGTGTGGATGGTTGAGTCCCCCATTTATAGCTTGTGAGTTTCCTGATGATGTTGTTCCTTGTACAGTACTAACTTTTGCTTTGGTATTCAGGCAATGCTGCTTCAAAGAGTGTCAGGTCAAGCGTTACACTGAGGTATTTTGATGTTGAACATTGCTGTAATCGATTCCCTTGCTACATAACATTCAACTTAACCCTTGCCTCTTGGGTTTGAAGGTGGAAAGCAGCCCAGCTGTGCCGCATCCTCAGTGGGGGACGTGAGGACGTTTGAGCCTTGGCTCCGTTCATGGTCGTTTCTGAGCCATGGGGCTCTGTCTATGGACTATGAACAGTGAGGGCTCCACTGCAGAATCCTATGATTGATAGTATCGTATGCTGCAGTTAGGTCAATGAAAGCCACTCCTATAATTTGCTTTCTTTCGAAGCCATCCTCAATATGTTGCGTAAGGTTAAGGATTTTACCAAAACATGATCTGCCCGGGCTGAAACCTGCTTGTTCCTTTGGGAGATAACTAACCAACAACAACAATTGTGTTGAAAATGAACACTAGGAATTGGTCAAGTGCTCCAAACTCTTGCAGACTTATAAGCTATGTCAAAAAAAAAAAAATAGATTCAAATACCTTGAGGAAGATTAGCCATCACATGGGCTGGCGTTCAAGTGTATGTTAAACTCAAAGTGTTGCTATTAATTCAATCACAATACTAATGCAGGTGCTTAAAACACCTGAAGAAATGTACACCTCCTTTTCTCTGCAGTTTTGTAATCTCTCTTCTTGGCTAGAAGCCAGATCCAATGAACCATTCCATTGTACAGTGATGTATAGACTCTTGGTAAGTGAGGCACAGCTGGATATCTTTTATCTAATTACCATTTTCAGGATTCCCCTTTGGTTACGATAGTGCAATATATAATTTGCACTGCAGCAGTTAATGTATATTCTTATATTTGGGCATATAGCTAGATGTCTAAGGAACTATGGTTCATGATTGCCCTGAGAAGGAAAAAAATACTGTATTTTCTGGCGTATAAGACTACTTTTTAATCCCGAAAAATCTGTGCCAAAGTCGGGGGTCGTCTTATAGGACAGGTACTTAACTGCAGCTTGTTTCCCCTTGCTTCATATGTCCGGCGCATATGGTGGGAGGTGCCGCGGCCAAGTCCCTGCTCTGTGCGGGGAGTATGAAGCAAGGGGAAGCAAGCTGCACACATCTTCCTGTACCTCGAGGAGGAGAACGTGAGCGTGGATTGGCTCTCCACCAGAACCTGCCCATTCGACTCAGAGGGCTGCGTGTCTTCGGGTTGAGTGTGGGTTAATTTTTATTTGGTGTGCATTGGAAGAGAGGTAGTCTTATACGGCAAGTATATTCCAAACTCTATATTTTAACTGGAAAAGTTGGGGGTCGTCTTATACGCCCAGTCGTCTTATACGCCGGAAAATACAGTATTAGCTATTGCCTTGCTCAAGTACAGGGAGAATTTTAAGATATTTTCATCAGTTTAACAGTTTAGATATTTGAATAAATCCAGATGTTTTTGGAACAGATGTAGGTTTGTTCATAGATGAAGATCTTGTGTCAGTTTGGAAGATTGTATTTGACTTCATACTAGCATTCAAACCTCTTTTCCCCATAAACAAATCTTATAGCAATTGGTTCATTATTGTGAATTTCTAATATACTTTTCCGATCATCCTGGGTCTGTACTAATGTCATAAAGAACTGTAGCATTTCAATATAAATAGATTTACCTACAAAAGCTAAAAACTTACCAACCGGCACTTCTAATATGAAGTCTGGCGTTTTGTCATAACCCTTTGCACGCAACTGATCTTCAGCTATATGGAGAATAAATGTTATAAACACTAGTATCATTCTATTAACCAGATAGCAGAATAATTAATTTTCTTTGAACAGAGATACAGAATTACTAATGCACTCATACATATCTCCTTTTTATGCACGCAATGCTGTGTCAGATTAAATGAACCTTCTTAGCAAACCTGAAACATGAATATAAAAATGCTTCTTTGTCATCTCTGCATTTTTATGTCTTCATTATAAACATCGTTAATTCAACTTGTCACACAGTATTTTGCTACTAAAAATATTCAAAATAAAGAAATATTTCAGTTGACTGAATCTCTCTCAAAGTAACTTTAAGAAATAGCAAGAATGGTTGCAATGAAGACACACTGTACCTTTGCTTAAATTTATATATGGGACAGAAACGAGTATAAAACGTATAGACTGAAAAGTTATTATAGATGGAATTATTATTCAAGACAATAAGTATGACATCTGTATTTGTGGTGATGGTGGACAAGAGCTTGCAGAAGCGGAGTTGCTCACTCCCTAATTTTCTAGCAGCTTCAGAGCTCTCGTAAAATGCTACGCATGTCAGGAAATCCTTGTGAACAGGTGGTTTCTGATGATGGGCCTAAGGTGAAATTTTCTAAATCAGGAAGAGGCACCTACAATGAGCAGAGAATATGTATCTGCTTATTTCAAAGAAACCATCCTTCCTCCAATCAGTATTACTGTACAATAAATAGGAAAAGGTAAAGGTCTCCCTTGCTCAAAAGCCAATCGTATCCAACTCTAGGGTTTGGTGCTCATCTCTGTTTATAGCAAAGGAGCCAGCGTTGTCTGCATTTGCGGATGTTTCCGTGGACATGTGGCAGGTATGCCTAGACACCGGAGTGCATGGAACACTGTCTACCTTCCCACCATAGTACCTATTTATCTACTTGCAATTTCTTGCTTTCAAGCTGCTAGGTTGGCAGGAGCTGGAACAGAGACAAGAGCTCACTCCATCATGCAGCACTCGGGTCTCAAACTGCTGACCTGCTAATCTTTCAGTTGTCAAGTCCAGCGTCTCACCCACTAAGCCACCAGTCTCATTGTACAATAAATACTGTCCCATTAATTTTCTTACAAAGCAGAGGTATGAACAAATCTAAGCCTTTCTTCATCTAACTCAGGGGTGACCAAACGTTTCTGGCTGTGGGGTGGTCATGTGGTTCAGGGTGTCTAAACTATGGTCCGTGGGCCAGATCCGGCCCCCGATACCAATTCATCCAGCCCGCAAAGCCCTCATTGCTCCTGGAAGCGGACCTAAAAAGCACCCAGATTGGATGAATTGGCGTCAGGGGCCAGATCTGGCACATGGACCATAGTTTGGGCACCCCTGATTTAGCTTGACTATTTTTCAAATCCTTCATCCATCACAAATGCCACAGAATAAAATAGAAACCAAGGTGCCTCTCATTTGACTAGTCTCATCTGAATCTCCTTAGTTTATCTACAATGAGGAGTTTCACATGTTTTACAAGCATTAGAATATTAGAAAACTGAGATTAGGATTCTGAAAACTGGCTTTGTCTTGATATATTATTTTAAAAGCCAGGGAGATAAAATATTCACTTTAGCTACGGTTTCTTTAGCTAAAATCATATCTCCCAAAATTCTTAATTTTGTAAATAGATATATTATAGATCAGGGTAATCATACTATGGTCCACAGGCCGAATCGAGCCCACAGCACCAAATCATCCAGCCTGCGCGCACCCTCACTGCTCCTGAAAGCAGATATAAAATGTGCCCGTGCGAGATTTATTTATTTATTTATTTATTTATTTTCTAGACTTATATGCTGCCTTTCTCGCCTTGGCGACCCAAGGCGGCTCACAATAGTTAAAGCCATGTCATACATAAAAACCAACTATTAAAACAGTAGAAAATGTTTAAAATATACATAAAAACATCAATACCCTGAATTAAAACCCCAACAGGGCTAGATGAGCCAGGAAGGCTGGGTTGTGCTGCCAGATGCACCCCATGCCTGCTGCCGTAAATAAACCCACAGCTGTTATAAATGCATTTACGACAGCTGTGGGTGCGTTTACAGTAGCGTTTTGTGCATGCACGTTTTACTTCCACTTCCGGTGGGATGAACCACATGACCAGCTCACTCAACCACGTGACCAGCACACAGTGCAAAAAGTTTGGGAACCCTGTTATAGATGAAAGCAATATTATGGTCTGATGTATGCTTTCTCCCTCATTTCTTTCAAATCATAAATTGCAAGCGTCATCAAAAATTCTGTTATTTGAAAGTATCTTCCATTATCCTGCTAATTCTACTGGTATTGAACCCATAGAACTAACTGTGCTATAGTTATCAATAATTAAATTTGTTTAACTATATGTGTGTGTTTTAACGGACTATTCAGTTTTGGAGAAAACACTTCCCTTGTTGTTCAATTTCAGAATTTATTGTAAGATCTTTTATTAGAACATAAGCTTTCTGAACCAGAAATCTCATATTCAACATAGTAAAAACAAAGGATATGAAACATACCATGCTATATTTGGAAAGTTAAAATAAGAAAGACAAATGATTTTTCTAGCACTATAATAATCACTATATGCTGGGGTTAACTGTATTATAAATGATACTTTAATATAATAGAAACAATATATTTATGTAGTTGTTCTGATTAAAAACATGATAAAGAAAAATGCACTTGTACAGAAACATGAGAAAATAAACATCTTTCTAAAGAAACTAGTGAATGTATCATGTAGGAATTTTTCTCCAACAAATAAAGCATTATATAGCTAATATTTCTTATGCTTCCTTCTAAGTCTCTTAAGACCTAGATTATAGCTAGTATCTCATGACACCAAAAGTAATACAGCAGCCGATATTAAAGCATATTTTCTAGCTACTTATTCTATAAAATATTAATTGCTAGCTTCTGCACGTGCAATATGGGGTATTAGGTAACTGAGTTCCTGCTTAGGTCTAAATCAATGAAAGATAACATTCACAGCATCAATCATTTTTTCACTTCCCTTTATCACTCAATGCAGAGTAACAGTTGATAATTCTTTTACAGTTTATGAGATTTCCAGTGTTCATATATTCAACTACAATATAAAATCTTACCTAAAAAAGACACATTTTTCTCCAAGAGGATTTCTTGCAGTAAGACTTCATGTTCATGTCCAATTGCACTGATTTTTATCATTAAGAAAGAAAGACTGTACATGTTTGAAAAAACAACAACAAACCATTTATCTGTAACCACGGTTTTTGAATGGTCATTTGTGAACTTATGGGACCTGTGTGTAGTTTGTACATACTCATGTCTGGAATCTTCCAGAGCTAAGTAGCTTCTGGTGGAAATTCTACTCCTAGCCTCAGTGTGTACTTGTAGGTGCTTCTTGGCTCCTTTTTTGAGTTCCCAGCCATTGTCAAAAAAAGCAATAGCAATTACACTTATGTACCACCCCATAGCGTTTAGTGCACTCTCTGGACGGTTCACAAGTTAATTAGCATTTTGTCCCCAACATGCTGGGTACTCATTTTACCAACCTTGGATGGATGAAAGGTTGAGTCAACCTAGAACCCTAGTCAGGATCAAACTCACAACCTTTTGATTGCAAAACAGCAGTTTAACCACTGTGCCACCAGAGCAGTGGTTAGTCAGAGTAAAGAAGGGACTGACAGAAGAGGAGAACAGGTTTTGTGAGTTCAGATGTCTACTTGAAGAGATACAATTACAGAGCAAACTTATTTAATTAGTATCCCACCATAATTACTGCCCAACTCTACTCTAGGTGACTCACAATAAATAAAAGACCTCACAGAATACAAGCATACAGAAAATAATACAGAACAATAAATAAAATTATCCCCAAATGCAAACCAATATAATAACCAAAACAGTCTCAATATTCTTCTTTATGATCTCTGGAAGTCGCACACAGAGAACAGTTGACAGGTAACTAAGTGGAAAAGGAAAGTGTGATACAAGGCTGGGTGACAGAACTGCTCTCCTGAACGAATCATCAGCAGGAGCCATTGTATCCAACTGGTAGGGATGAACATGGAGGATTGAGACCATGTAGTAGCTTGACAGATTTGGTAATGAGAAACCCTGAAAAGTGTCTGCAAAGGTAGACATGGACATACTAGAGACAGTTCTGGGGCCAGCAGGTACAGAAAGACAAGGTATCTGATATGCCAGAAGTCTGGAGTCAACCACCCAATGAACAAAGGGTTGAGAGAAAATTGGCAATCCCTTACAAGAGCTGCTGTAGCAAGTGAACAAGCAAGGGGATTTTCTCAAGGAATTAGTACAACTAGCATTAAAAAAATATGTGCTGTGAACATCCAGCATATGGGGAAATATCTCTGAGAAAAAGTGTTCTGATAGAAGGTTGGAAAAACTAAATCTTGGGTATCGAGGGAGATACAAGGTTCTTGTTCTTGCACTTCCAGCAGTCTCAACCAGTGCTATTTGATATTGTTGTAATATGTCTTTGATGTTATCTTTCCATCTTCCTCTGAGTCTGCCTTGTGCTCTTTGTCCTTTTCCTTTCATGTATGCCTTGTACGGCATGGAATCCCAAGACATTCTCTCCAAATGGGCAAACCACTTTATTTTAATTTATTTTATATGACTTTAAATAGCATAACCAGGAATGGACACTATATTACTATTAATCTTTAATTTCTAATAGCATCTATAGGTAGATTACAACTAGTTAAATAATTACATCATTGCAATGGAAACCATGTACTGCATCAAACTCTAATGTAATTACTATGTAAAGCAAAGAAAATGAATGATGGCAAACTTTTTAAAAATCTACAAATAAATGTATAATGCACTCTAAGCAGAATACTTATATTTGGCCTACAGTAATACCTGTTGTTGGTGTGTAGCACTGATTATGGGGCAAAACACATAAATAACTTCACAAGCCTTTTTCTGTTCATACTATCCAAGAGAGTAGTTTCCCGTAAGCATCCAAACTATTACTGAAAAATAGCCTCCCGGCATTTACAAAGAGGTTGACTTCATACTTTAGCCCATGCATACATAATTAGATAGTTGATTTAAAATCAATATGCAATCCTTAGAAGACATTATGCTTTTAAACCCTTAACTTTAAATTGATTTTAAGCTGCACTGTATGCCTTAAAATTAACGAGTAATTCAGCAACACATACTCACAAATAATGCTTTCCTTTTTAAAAAAAATATCATCTTACAAATGCCCTCTATGGTTAAAAGAAAAAGAAACAAAAGAAACAAACACAAAACACTACTTTTTGTTATTTCTGTTACATAGTGTCTGAAGAAAACCGATATGAAATTAAAATTAATAAGAACATAAGAACATAAGAACAGCCTTGCTGGAACAGGCCACAGCCCATCCAGTCCAGCATTCTGTCTCACACAGTGGCTCACCATTTCCTTCAGGGTATTCCCAAGGAGATGCCTTCACCTGCTTAGGATTCCCTGGAAATGGCATTGAGAGATATCCTGCCTATCTCTCCAACCCGGAGGTTGTCCTTAGGTAGCCATAATTATAGCCATTGATAGCCTTGTCCTCCATGAACTCGTCTAATCCTTTCTTAAAGCTGTGAAGACTGACAGCTGTCACCACCTCTTCTGGCAGGGAGTTCCATAGACCAGTAATCCTCTGGGTGAAAAAGTACTTTCTCTTATTTGTTTGAGAACTAGTACCCAAAAGTTTCATGGAGTGTCCCCTAGTTCTAGTGTTGTGCGATAGGGAAAACAGTTTTTCCTTATCTACCTTGTCCACACCGTGCATGATTTTATAAACTTCAATCAGGTCACCTCTTAGACGCCGTCGTTCAAGAGTGAAAAGGCCCAACCGTTGCAGCCTCAGATGGTAAGGAAGGTGTTCCAGTCCCCTAATCATTCTGGTTGCCCTCCTCTGTACTTTCTCCAACTCCATAATATCCTTCTGGAGGTATGGCGACCAGAACTGTACGCAATATTCCAGATGGGGCCTCACCATAGATTTATAAAGAGGCAAAATGACACTTGCTGACTTATTTTCTATACCCTTCCTAATGATCCCTAACATTGAGTTTGCTTTTTTCACTGCTGAGGCACACTGGGTTGACACCTTCATTGAGCTGTCCACCAGGACACCAAGGTCCCTTTCCTGGTTTGTCGCAGAGAGTTCAGACCCCATCAGTTTATAAATGTAATTGGGGTTTTTTGCCCCAACATGCATCACTCTGCACTTACTGATGTTGAAGCTCATTTGCCACTGTTTTGCCCACTCCCCCAGTGTCAAGAGATCCCTCTGGAGCTCTTCACAATCTCTCACAGTTTTCACTACCCTGTATAATTTAGTGTCGTCAGCAAATTTGGCTACCTTGCTTTTTACTCCTACCTCTAGATCATTTATGAAGAGGTTGAAAAGCAGGGGTCCCAGTACTGAACCTTGGGGGACCCCACTCTTTACTTCCCTCCACTTGGAGAAGTGTCCATTTAGTGCTACCCTCTGTTTCCTGTCCCTTAGCCAGTTGCTGATCCAGGACAAGACCTGTCCCTTTATTCCATGACTGGTAAGTTTATTCAAGAGCCTTTGGTGTGGGACCTTGTCAAAAGCCTTCTGAAAGTCCAGATAAACAATGTCAACTGGATCCCCCTTATCCACATGCTTGTTGACACTCTCAAAAAATTCCAACAGATTAGTGAGGCATGATTTGCCCTTGCAAAAGCCATGTTGGCTCTCCTTTAGCAGCGCCTTCTCTTCTATGTAACTATTAATTCTATCTTTTAGGATGGTTTCCATCATTTTACCTGGGACACATGTCAAACTGACAGGCCGGTAATTTCCTGGATCACCCCTGGATCCTTTTTTGAAAATTGGTGTTACATTCGCTACCTTCCAGTCATCAGGCACAAAGCCTGATTTGAGGGAAAGATTATATATTTTGGCTAGGATATCAGCAATTTCATCTTTAAGTTCCCTGAGAACTCGTGGATGGATGCCATCTGGTCCTGGGGATTTGTTAGTGTTTAGCTTAACAAGACATGCAAGGACCTCCTCCCTGGTTATTTCTATCTTGCTTAATTCTTCGGTTTCCCTCCCTACGAAGATAGGCTCTGTTTTGGGCATGTGGTCTCTGTCTTCTTCAGTGAATACTGAAGCAAAGAATTCATAAGGTACATGAAAATACTCAATGTAACACATTTTAACAAAAAGGTAAATTTAATAGCCACATACTGTACTACAAATGGTTGCTTTATTAGAGCTTGCTCAAAAGTGCAGCTTTTTGTGCCCCACAAAATGGTCAGGCTTGTACTCTGTTGTCATGTTCTGTCTTTCATTTCCTGTAAATGGAGCAATTTATGCACCAGTGGCCTCATGGCAGAGTGGTTAAACTGCAGTACTGAAGTCAAAACTCTGTTCATGACTAGGTTCAATTACAATGGACTGAAGGACTCAACCTTCCAAGGTCAGTAAAATTGAATAACCAGCATGTTGGGGACAAAATACTAATTACCTGTGGACTGCCCAGAGAGTGCTCTAAGCAGAGGGATCTTTGATTGTACTTAAGATGCTTGAGGTTGACTCCCTAGATGAACACCTTGAACAAAGATTCCACAAAAAAGTCTCATGAAGGCTTTTTTCAGGAATAGGATGTTGGAGAGATATTATAGGAGGCATTCATGACCTTTATGAATGAGTCCCACAGTATTACCATTTAGTTTGTATCTGCGAGAGTAGTCCTGCATTTTTATATACAGCTGATATTGATCAAGGTGGAAACTTTGTCAGGGGCACTATGGCAAGAATATGTAATCAGCAATGTCATCTAGAAACTCTCACATAGCTCTCCAAGATCTGTTCCCTCCTGCAAAAAATAGGTAGTGTTCAGGCTTATTGGATCTCTGACTGTAAGTTACTTGGAACATTGATGGAGCTTATTTTCCATTGCCCAAGTTAGAGATTGTCTCTATTGATTTTAATGGTGTTTACGTTTGTGCATTGGATACCTTCTTGAACAAACTCTGAAAAATCCTCATTACTTGTGCAATGGAGCATTACATGAATGGAACAGGACAACAGGATCTGCCTTCATTTCTAACAAGAAGCCCATCTGTACAACCATAGTGAAATGGAAAATGAAGACTTGGAGAGAGCCAGAATCAAAATGGGGCTGGGGGCTAGTCAAGGAGACATAAATTATATAAGTGAAGAGATATCCCAAATCAAGTAACTGAAACATGTGGTGCTTTGTGACATTAGCTGCTGGGTCACAAACAAGGGATGAGGAAATACAGTGGTACCTTGGATAACGTCCAATTCGGATAGTCACGGTTTTCATGTACACATGTACATGAAATCCAAAAACCGCTAAAATGGACGTTATCCGAGGTATTTGGTATAGGAACCTAGAATAAAGTTCATTTTTTGGACATTATCCGATGCATCGCCCATTTGATTTGGATAAAGTCCAAACTTGTGGAACGGAGTTTGGACTTTATCCGAGGTACTACTGTATGTTGTAATGAACATTCCCGAACACCAGAAACCATGTGCTGCAACAGACACATCATAGCTTCCTTAAAACCTTTGTCAGGCTCTTTTTGTCCTTTAGGAAAATGGGAGCTTGCAGACTGCTTCAGGTGGCAAGTTACCCTGATATTTTATTATCTATCACCATAAGTACAGAGAAGATAAATTCAAACAGATGAATTAGATTAATAATGTATTTACTAGTTGCTGATGGGGTTAGGAGATAGATCCCTTTAAAAGGTAAGGAAAGAAGGAAACACATAACCAATTTATTTCATCTTATCTATGTGCCTTTGTAAGGGGGCTAAATTACCTCTGACACTCATAATTTTGTTCTATATTATGTGGTAAAATATTCTGAATATTTTGTAAAAGGAATGGAATAAAAATACTTTTTGGACACATACTCAAAAAGACTTAAAACTATAACAAAGATCACAAAATTCAGGTTGGGAGGGAGGGAGAAGTTTTGTTTTTGTTTGTTGCATATTTTATCTCTCCACTCATGCATAACTGCACACATACATTCTGAGCCAAAATCAGATAATTTCTTTTGCATTTTGGAGACACTAGATTTGGTTCCTTGCCTCCAGGTATAGACACAATTAGAAACTATTACATGTTGTTCTATCTGTCTTGAAAAAGATCTATGATATCAGTGCTCATCTCTGTTCCAAAGCCGAAGAGCCAGCGCTGTCTGCTTCTACAGACGTTTCTGTGGTCATGTGGCAGGCATGACTAGACACCGGAGTGCACAGAATGCTGTTACCTTCCCACAGAAGTGGTCCCTATTTATCTACTTGCAATTTCTTGCTTTCAAACTGCTAGGTTGGCAGGAGCTGGGACAAAGACGGGAGCTCATTCCGTCCTGCAGTACTCGGGAATCGAACTGCTGACCTTCCGCCTCCCAGTCAGTGTCTTAGCCACTTGAGCCACTGAAGTCCTTATGACCACAGTTTTGCGCCACCAGGGCTCAGAAAGAAAGGAAGGAAGGATGGATGGAAGAAAGAAAGGAAGGAAAGATGGAAGGAAGGAAGGATGGAAAAAAGGAAGGATGGAAGAAAGGAAGGAAGGAAGAAAAGAAGAAAGGATAGAAGAAAGGAAGGAAGAAAGGAAGGAAGAAAGGAAGGAAGAAAGGAAGGAAGAGTGGATTAGTGAAGATAGATAGACAGACAGACAGCCGGATGGACCAGTCTGGGAGGGGAGAGGGCAGGCCAAAGAACAGCAGTGGCCTGCTTGAACTGCCGGAAGGGGGGGGCGACCACCCACCCTGGCTCTGTTTCCCGCCCCCCACGGGCAGGCAGTCCCCAATGACGCAAGGCTTACCTGGCAGTCATGCACTGGGGCGTTTTGCCCAGCATTATGGCGGGGGTAGGGCAGGCAGAGGCCATGATGGCCGGCAGCGTGCGCAGAAGTGCCCGCTTGGTCCACATGGTGGCAGGACCCTTCCACTGAGGAGGCGGAGGCCACAGGGCTCGAACTGGAGGAGCCACCGCCGCTGCCCGCTAAACGTTTCTCTCCCCATGCAGGGCAGGCTCAAAGCTGCCACCCAGGTGCTGTTGCTGCCGGCCGAGAACTTCAGGAACGACGTGAGTGGGAAGGGTGGGAAGGGAGGCCGGTGGTGCCGGCGGCAGCCGGCGCACGCGCCCCGCGGCTTCCCACTACTGCGCTCAGCAAGCAAGCCTTGACCCCAGATCCAGGTTGAGGCAGTGGGCCCTCTGGCAGGGCATGCGCAGTGGTGGGGCATGCACAGTGGCACCACGATTAAAAATAAAATAAAAATAAAAAAGTTTTTTAAAAGGTTTTTTAAAATGGGCTGCCCACCGCCAGGCCCCCTGCCATCTCCGGGCCCGGGACAGAAGTCCTGGCTGTACACACACACACACACACACCCCGATGGCGGCCCTGAGGATAGGGGTGCCTGGCGGTCAATGGTCCATGAGTCGCAAAGGGTTGGAATCGACTGTGAGACTGAAGAACAACAACTACATCTGAAGCACTTAATTCCTCCTTTGATTATAGAATTCTGGTATTTCTTTTAATCTGTAGGGGTCGGAGTAATTTTTGGTGGCAGTTTTAATGGGGTTTTTATTGGTTTTTTAAATGTGACATGTGGCTCAAGTTGCTAAGACGCTGACTGGGAAGCGGAAGGTCAGCAGTTCGATTCCCGAGTACTGCAGGACGGAAATGAGCTCCCGTCTTCGTCCCAGCTCCTGCCAACCTAGCAGTTCGAAAGCAAGGAATTGCAAGTAGATAAATAGGGACCACTTCGGTGGGAAGGTAACAGCGTTCCGTGCGCTCCGGTGTCTAGTCATGCCTGCCACATGACCACGGAAACGTCTGCAGAAGCAGACAACGCTGGCTCTTCGGCTTAGAAACAGAGATGAGCACTGCACCCTAGAGTCGGATACGACTGGCTTTCGAGCAAGGGAAACCTTTACCTTTAAATGTGATTGGTTTTATTTTCTGTGAGCCACCCAGAGTCTTTGGAGTTGGGTGGCAATATAAATCAGAAAAATAAATAAATACATTTCTCTACTTTTGCTAATGAGCACCAAATGTACTATAGCTCTCAGAAAGTTGTACGATTTAAGTACAGTGGTACGTCATACAACGATTTTAATCCGTTTCATAGGGCTCATTGTTGTACGAAACAATTGCTATACATACATCGTTTAGCGATTTTCCCTATTGGATGCATCGTACAACAATTTTTTTTTCCATTGGAAAATTGTTGTACGGTTTTTTCCATAGGGAAAATTGTTATGCGAGACACCATTTCCCCAAAAAACCTAATTATTATGCAATTTCGTTGCTATACGAGGCAATTGTATGAGGTTCCACTGTATTGACAAATCAGATACTGTTACTTCTAGATTTTAAATCACAACTTTAAATACCCTATTTGCTGGACTATTAGACTTGCTCCCCCCCCCCCTTGAAATACACTGGGAAAATTGAGTGCATTTAAACTGTATATAGTTTAGCCCCTATAGTGGGCTATTTTGGTAATAATGGGGTGCGTCTTATACTCTGATGCATCTTATAAGTTGGCAAATATGGTACATGTTGTCCAATGGTAAAAGTGGTGAAGAATTCTACTAACAATGTATATGCTACTAGACTATAAATTATAAGATAATTTAATACACTATTGTGTATTGTTTGAGGATAACAAAAGGATTTTATTTAAGCACAAGAAATATTTATTTACTGTTACTGACACCTTTCAAATGGTGTGTATGATGTTAGTTAAACAGCCTAAGAGTCTGAGTTTGTAGTGACCCTCTCGCAGTTGACTGAACATAAAATAGAGGAATATGATATCAAAGCAAAAGATATGTGCTTTGTGAAGCAGAACATTATGTCAGGTTACAGCTAGATTCGTCTCCTCCACTGTGTCTGAGCTCATCAACGTGTGCACTTAAAATTTTATGGAAAAGGATACTGTTTGATGCAGTCCACCAGTGGTCCATAACAATAGTCATTGACGATACACTGCAGACAAATAAGAAAAGTCATGCTGCCAGTGTTGAACAGAGCAATTGTTTTCTTCATAATCGCTATCACAACTTTCCATAGATAGTCATAGAAATTGCATGCTTTTTGTTTCATATAATATATAAATGTGCTTTTCAAAAATATATTCCAAATATTTACCACTTGACCTCAGTGATAGATGATGATGACAGTAATCAAATGAAATTTAAAATCCTTTACAGTGCTAGGCAGATAACAGTATTGCTACTTTAAAAAAGATGACTGCGATGAATACCTGATAGGCCTGGTTGGCTAAGACTCCATCTGGAATCTGCGAAGGGTCACGCAGCATACTGTTTATAAGTGTTTTGGAAGCTGTGGAAGAGGAAGATGATACTGTAAACACTGCAGTAAACATGTCACTAACCAGCTGTCAAAGGGAAAAAAGAGAGACATGCTTAGGATGGATATAGGCCTTTCACATACCAACACCTCTTGATTACACAGTTGTAATCGGAAATATGAAGCTGAAGTACTTTTTAAAGCTGAATTGTTCTTCACATTTCATTCTTCACAGTTATAAACATCAAAAAAATAGAATTATTTATAGAATAGATGAATGCTGAAAAATAAACCAGGGGAGGGGAAGGAAAGTGCCCTTCTCTTTTGAACACAAATATGTGTATTCTTAAACACACATAAAACCAGAGGAAGATTTTCCTTTTATAAGCATAAGTTTTCACATTCCCTTTTTCATTTTTAAATTAGGCAAAGGTAAAGGTCGCCCTTGATCAAAAGCCAGTCATATCCAACTCTAGGGTTCAGTGCTTATCACTGTTTATATCCAAAGAGCCAATGCTGTCTGTGTCTGCAGATGTTTCCATGGACATGTGGCAGGCATGACTAAACATTGTAGTGCACAGAACACTGTTTACCTTCCCACCAAAGTGGTATCTATTTATCCACCGCCGCCGTGCTCGGCCCTGGTGGGGGCGAAGAGGCCTTCTGGCCACGCCACCGGCCAGCATTCCACCCCCCCCCTCACCAGGACTTAAAAGGCGAGGGGGCCTGCCAGGCAAATCCACCGCCGCAGTGCTCCTGGCCCGAAGAGGCCCAGTCGGCGTTTCTGGGCCCTGTCCTCCCCTTCATAAGACTCTGGAGGCACGGGTTTTTGTGGGTGGTTTCAATTGAATTGTTTTCTATTTTGATGTGGTGCTGATATTTTGCATTTTGTGGATTGTTTTGCTTTATATTGTGATTTGTGTTATTGTATTTACTTGAAACATTGTATTTATTATTGTATTTTGAACATTGTATCTTGTATCTTATATGTAAACCCCTTGGGTTGCCCTGGGGTCATTTATATGTTGTTAGCCACCCTGAGTCAGCCATGTGTTGAGTAGGGCGGGATATAAATTGAATAAACATAAACATCTACTTACAATTTCTTTCTTTCAAACTGGTAGGTTGGCAGAAGCTGGGACAGAGATAGGAGCTTACTTCATTGTGCAACACTCATCTCTTAAACTGCTGACCTGCCAGTCACCAAGTTCAGTGTCTTAACCACTAAGCCACTGCAGTCCTTGAATTACATAACATCTAAAATAGATCTACGTAAGCACTACCAGTATCAAAAATTTTCAAGTTGCCATTTTCAACATTGCCTTATTTGTTTATCTAATTTAAAGTACATTTAAACCACTCTTGATTCAATGGTTTCCAAGACTAACTGTCTCTATCTCTACCTCTATAAAAGGAAAACATCTGAACAAAACACAAATCCAATAAAACAATATCATTCATTACATGAATAGACTATAAGACAGCAGTACCATTTGCCAAAAAACATTGCACCAAGCTATAAATCGATCAATTGTGCATTGATTTCTAGGATTTTAAAAAAATCAGTTGAGTAATGACAATATGTTTTTTAAAAAACTTTTGCATTTATGCATTAAACAAATGTTGTTCCAACTATTGGTATCATATAATATAGTGTTAGGTCTTCAAATTGAACAACAATTGCTGCTTTGGAGTTAATTATAGTACAGTAAAGAGGGCAAAGGATGATTCTTCTTCTCCTTCTTCTTCAGTATCTAGGCCAGATGTGAAACTGCCAAAATGAAGGCACCTTTTGGTGAGCATAAAGGACCAAAAACCACAGATAGAAATGTCATCAAGGTTTTCCAGTTAAGCAAACCTTACAGGATAATTTAAGGTAAGGCAAAAGGTAAAGTTCACCCTTGCTTGAAAGCCAGTCATATCCGACTCTAGGGTTCAGTGCGCATCTCTGTTTACAGCCAAAGAGCCAGTGCTTGTCTGAGTCTGCAGACCTTTCCGTGGACATGTGGCAGGTATGCTTTGACACCGGAGCACATGGAATGTTTACCTTCCCGTCGAAGTGGTACCTATTTATCTACTTGCAATTTCTTGCCTTCGAACAGCTAGGTTGGCAGGAGCTGGGACAAAGATGGGAGCTCACTCCACCATGCAGTACTTGGGTCTTGAACTGCTGACTTGCTGAACTTCCAGTCATCAAGTTCAGTGTCTTAACCACAAAACTACCGCAATCCCTTAATTTATGATAGTGGGATCTTATCTTGACATTGTGGTATGAGAGCCATGTTCTATACATATATTTTCTACAAAGTTGATACATTCTCCTGTAAATAACAACGTTTGTTGTACACCCTTCCATCTGCTAAAAGGATGTTAAGCTTATCAGTATTTATTGTGTTTATTAAACTAATTGTTATTTTACATAAAATCTGAACTGGGTGGCTTAAATTCACACACAAAGATATTAAAAAGTGCAGAAAGGATATATACCTGTAAAATATCAGACCTTAATATACAAGCAGCCGAAGTACAGGATATGAAGAATACACCATATTTTCATTTGTTCTATAAAACAGTTTACAGCTTTTAAAAATAAAATGTAATAATATTAGTTTTTTTCTAAAACAAAAACCAGGACTTATTAATAAGCTATCTTGGCTGTACATATGGGAATATAACTTTTTCTTAAGTGCTCAATTGTGGCTGGGGAGTTTTCATTACTTTCTTGGTTATTGAAACTTGTGGAAAGCCAGAGCTATAACATTTAATAAACTGCAGCCATTCATCAAATATCAAATCCCCCTCTTCCTGCAAAGATCAGACATCACTTTTCTATTTCCAGAGAAATATTGCAAATGCTTAGAATATCTTTATTACCATTATTTTAATTATGATACTAAATAACAATTAAAGTGCAGCCAGCAGGCTAATATGTCTAAGGATTCATACTTTCATTGTTCTATTAGTTTTCTATCTGTCTTTCCAAGTAATTTTAGAATTGCCTGGCAATTTGGTCTAGAACTACATCCTGTTAACCTTTATCCAGAGATACAAAGATGTTACCTTTTCAAATTACCCAGAAAACCACTGAAACTAAACTACTGACAATGCTTGGTAGGGTACTGGGGGAGAAATAGTTTTTTAAAATTCTCAGATTTTTTGTCTCATTTTATCCACATCATATCCATATAATAAAAATCAAATCAATTCAACAGAGAAGAAACCAAATTCTTTTGTATCCAATGCACCAGCAAAATCATGCACATCAAAGGTCAGACAAGGGTGTGGGTTTTTTTGGGGGGAGGCTTTTAATAAGTTGTTCAATTATAGGCTAAAAATTGCAATTGGTAGTGTTGCTCACTATTCTAGTAGTTATGTTACATTCGTAAACTAACTGGCAGAATTAATGCAAACAACTCCTCTAAGAAAATCAAAATTAACTGGATAACTGTTTATCCACAGAATTAAAATACTAAATTTGTTATTTGCATAAGGAAGAAAAAGGGCTTCTGTAAGCAATAGCTTTACACCATGGGTCTCCAAACGTTTCCCGCCAGGGGCATGACCACGCCCCCTCGGAGAGCTGAGTGGGCCAGTCAAGTGGTTCCTCCTGTTGCCGGCGGCACCAGCACGTGAATTCACTGTGTGTTTTTGGACGTCTTTGCCACCTCCGCCATTTCCTATGGCTGTGGGAGAGAGGGTGGCACATTTTCGCCATGTTTTTGGATTATTATTTTTTTGCTGTGTTTTTGCAGCATTTTTGTGCATTTTTAGCACAACTTCACAACTTCCGGCAGTGGCGGGTCACTTCCCATGTCGGCAGCAATCTGGCCAGCGGGCTGTAGTTTGGGTACCCTTGCTTTGCACTAACAAAATGACACTATAGTAGATACAAACAAGTACAGTAGAACCTCATATAATGAAAATAATTGATTTTATTTATTTATTTATTTATTTATTAACTTGGTTCCACAAGGTTCGTTATACAATTGTTTTCATTGTATGATGCATGCATTGTACAATGAAAATTCTCATGGGGAAAATCGTACAACAAAAATCCCTACGTGAAAAATCGTACAACAAAGTCTCTATGGGAAAAATCGTACAAAGAAAATTTTCTTTGTACGATTTCCCACAGAGATCTTTGTTGTACAATGCACCCATTTGTTCCAAAATTCTCTTCATTGTACAATTTTTTCATTGTGTGATACATTCGTTATACATGGTTCCACTGTACTCCCGAAACGTTCTGGTGCTCGGCTGAATCTCCATGAGAGAGGAATGCCATCATCATGGGAAAATAGCCCTATTTTCTAGCTTACAATTTTTTCATTAAAAAGAATTTGAAAATGATGGACTGATAAGATTTGTGATGGGACAAAGGTTATGTGTAGAAAGGGAGATGGTCTCTCAGATACAATGGATACATGAAAGTCACCATGATTTCCAGAACCTAAAACTGCAAAAGCAAAACCAAATTAGAAGATGGAGGAAGGGGCTCAATGAACAAAGAATAACATTAAAGAAGGATATGGCTGCGGAACTCAACCTCCCCTATGTCACTTGTAGGACCCTGATTAGGCTGAGGGTCAGAGTGCCTAAATGTAAGACCAACATGCTCAAGTGGGGGCTGCTAGCAGACAACAATACACTGGGTGAGTGTGGAGAGATACTGCCACTTTCTTGGCTTTGTTGTTGGCCAAACATAAGTCCTCGTCAGTGCATGCTTCTGGCAGTACAGTAGAACCTCGAATAAAGTCCAAACTCCATTCCACAAGTTTGGACTTTATCCGATTTTGGACTTTATCCAAATCAAATGGGCAATGCATCAGATAATGTCCAAAAATGGACTTTATCCGAGGTACCTATACCAAATACCTCAGATAACATCCATTTTTAAAACGGTTTTGGACTTTATGCGATGCATTACATGTGCATGAAAACCACAACTTTA
>JAWDJE010000001.1:440023218-440033218 GCA_035047345.1 Bradypodion ventrale
GAGAGCCCCTCCGGTCCACTCTGGTTGGATGGATAGACATTCTTGGGGCAATGCGGTCTCTTAGGTATCCTGGCCCACTACCATATAGGGCTTTAAAGGTAATGACCAGCACCTTGAATTGCACCCGGAGGCAAATTGGAAGCCAGTGCAGCTCCCGAAGCAGTGGTGAGGCGTGAGCATAATGCCCACACCCCATCACCACCCGAGCAGCCGCATTCTGGACCAACAGCAGCCTCCGGATGGTCGTCAAGGGCAGCCCCATGTAGAGCGCATTGCAATAATCTAGTCTAGAGGTGACCAGAGCATGAGTGACCATGAGTAAGGAGTCTCGGTCTAGGAGCGGGCGCAACTGGCGAATCACCCGAAGATGGGCAAAAGCCCTCCTGGCCATGGCCACTACCTGATTTTCAAGCAGCAGTCATGAGTCAAGGAGGACCCCCAAGTTGCCCACCGGATCTGTCTGGGGCAGACTAGCCCCATCCAAAACCAAAGATGGTAGCTCCCGAGATAACACTGGGCCCCTAATCCATAGCCACTCAGTCTTGCCAGGGTTTAGTTGTAATCTGTTCTCGCCCATCCAGACCCCAACAGCCTCCAGGCACTCGGACAGGATTTTGACAGCATCACTGGGATCACCACGAGACGAGATGTACACTTGGGTATCATCCGCATACTGATGGTACCGTGCCCCGTGGCAACGGATGATCTTACCCAGTGGTTTCATGTAGATATTTAATAGTAGAGGAGACAGCACCAAGCCCTGAGGAACCCCATATTGGAGTGGCCTAGGGCTGGACGTCTCTCTCTCCAACCACACCAACTGGGTACAGCCCTTCAGGAATGAGGAAAACCAGGACAACACAGTGCCCTGGATCCCCAATCCTCGGAGCCGTTCCAGAAGGATACCATGGTCAACGGTATCGAAAGCCGCTGAGAGGTAAAGGAGAGCAAGGATGGTCGGATGGCCTCCATCCCTTTCTCGCCAGAGATCATCCATCAGTGCGACCAATGCTGTCTCCGTACCATGTCCGGGCCTGAACCCTGACTGAAAGGGAGTTAGGGGTGGTTTTGGGTGTGCACAATGCCCCCCCCCAATAAAAATACCACTCCAAACACCAACACACACATTAAAAATTCCTGGCAAGGCAGGAGTGTCGTGTGTGTGTGTGTGTGAGAGAGAGAGAGAGAGAGAGAGAGAAGCAGTGTGTGTGTGTGTGAGAGAGAGAGTGAGAGTGAGAGAGCAAAAGAGAGTGACAGATAGTTAGAGTAGACCACCAGAGGAGGTTAGTGAGTTAGATAGAGCGAGGGAGGAGACAGGAGACAGAGGAGACAGGAGGAGGGTGGAAGCTACCTGCTGTAAGTTGGGAGGGAAGGTTTGTCTGCGAGTGGGTGGTTAGGGTGGTTTTGGGGTGTGTGCGAACTCGCCCCAAAAAACCACCCCAACCACCAACACACAGATAATAATTGGCCAGCAAGGCAGGGGTGGTGTGTGTGTGTGTGTATGAGTGAGAGAAAAAATGACACCCCTGGCAAACGGGCAATAGTGAGGTGGGTTAGGGGGTGGGGCAAGGTGGTGGGGTGGGTGGGCGGCGTGGGTGCCTGGCCCGTGCTTCCCTCCCCCACCCCATGTACCCCCACCTCATGTACACTTCTTTGTCGGTTGGGTCTTTTCCCCCCAGCGCGGCCTTCTTCGTTGGAAGGTGCACCGGCATCTCCTTTGTCCCTGTGGGCATCGAGGCCACGTCGCCCGCAGGGACAAAGGACAGGCCGGTGTGTCTCCCTCCGCGGGGGGGAAAAGACCCAGGCGGCAAAGAAGGGTACATGAGTTGGGGGTTAGGGGTTGGGGCAAGGTGGTGGGGTGGGTGGGCGGCATGGGTACCGGGCCCGTGCCTCCCCCCTTCCTCGCCACACTTATCTTTTGCTGGTTGGGCCTTTTTCCCCCGTCATGTTTTTTTTTAAGTCGGCACGTCGCGCTTTCCCGGCCTCCTCTGCGCTCACGTCCTTCAGCCTGATTGGCTGAGGGGTTGCACAGCGCAGAGGACTCTGGGAGTTGTAGAGGTTTTTTTGGTTGCATTTGTGGGGCGGTTGCCCCACTGGTGACTTCCAGAACCTTGCGTTGATGGCGAGGTGGGGTTAAGGTAAGTGCAGGCGGCTCGGTTCAGGATGGTTGGGCCCGGTGCAGGATCTTTGTGACATTCCAACGGTTAACATCCCTCCTTATAGGTAAAGATTGCAAAATTCTACAGAAGAACAAAGAAGCCCTTTTTTTACAAATACATAATGTGAATTTCTACTTCTGCAGGTGACAAAGATAGGCTTTAAAGGATATTACAAAACATTTAATGATAAAGCATCTCCTCCACATATGACTGGATGGCAATCTCCATCATCCTTGACCACTGATCAAGATATCTCAGGCTCATAGGAGATGGTGTCCATAACGTCTGAGAGGCCATAGGTTCCCCCATATGTTTTACTAAAATCTTATATCAGGTAATAACAAAGGAGGGGCGCTTAAAATGCTACATAGCTCATTGTCCCACTTTGTAACTAATGAAGTCCAATTAAATCAAGCAAATTAAAGGATGATTTGCATAATTTATATCCATTCAAAAAAACAGCTTTTGGTAGTATATTAGCTAGGTTATCTGGATTAATTGAATTATATTATTTATGTAGATATATTGCATTTATTTCCTCCCCAATTAGTGAAATCACTACTCTGGGCGGCTTACAACAACATACAATCAAAATATAACAAGCACAATAAAATCAAAATAACATATACTTCAAAGAAAATAAATAACAAGACATCAGCAGTAAAATGAGAATACAAATTACCATTGCCCCTTCAATAATCTAGACAGCTCCACAATAAAGGTGCTAACTGTGGTATAACTGATAGCTAAGTTATCTGGTATAACGTGGCTACCCCAATGCTCACTGAAATCCAATGATTTATTAACAATTTAATGTAGCTAACAGTGCCTAACCCAGAGGAAGCTCATTGTCACATTTTAACTAAAATGCCTGTTTATTCCTGTCCTCTGCCTTCTACGTACAGGCGGTTTACACATCCAAAAGAGAATTCTTATTCTTTGTATTAAAGAATGTTTCACAAATTATAGGAGAGCCAGGTGTTATGATGCTGTTCTTTCTCTCATTGGCTTCCCCCCTTTTTTTAAGGTCTTGCTGAAAGTGCTGGTTTTAGCCTATAAAGCCTTGTAAAGTTTGATATCTATAGGAACATGTCTTCCTTTAAGTACTTGTTCACATCCTAAGATAAACATAAGTCCTTCTTTGAGTGATCCACATGCAGAATAGCAGAATTTGGCTAAAAAACAAAAGCTATAAAAAATTATTAAAGCAAAGGTAGCAATCTGTAGTCCTTCAAGTGTTATTGGGCTAGAACTCCTAATCTCTTTGTTGAATGGCTATCCTGACAAGGGCTGTTAGCAATTGGACTGCAACATACGGAAAGCCACAGGTCCCCATCCCTTACTATACATTCATGTCACTACCTTTCTGACTACAGCCCAACTCTCCGCTATTCACTGCAGCCCTGTTAACATCCTCCCTTTCTTAATTACAACATGTAAGACTTACATATTCTTACCACCCAACATGGGAAACTATATACAGTAGAACCTCATAGCAATGAAATCGCATAACAAATAGGGTTTTGTTTTTTTGTTTTTTTGGGGGGATGGCATCCCGCATAACAATTTTACCTATGGAAAAAATCATACAACAATTTTTAAATGGGTAAAACCACTTAGCAAAAAAATTGTTGTATGATGCATTCCATAAGGATGAATCTTGAGTTAGTTGTTTCCTTTTATTTGGAACCACTTGATGTTGATCTTGGTGCTAGTCTCCCTTTCCGTTTTTTAGATTTCCTCAACATCAATTTCAAATGAGCTTTCAACGTGGAGGTTTCATCGTAGTTAGTGTTGGAATCATTCAATATTGCCATTGGCATTCATTTTAATTTGGTCTCTTCTGTGTTTCAAACTGTGCACATGGAAGAGTCAATGTCAATGTCAGAGCCTGACGTAAAAGCATGTTTTCACTGCTTTGATTTGAAAGCTGGCTTGAGAGAATGGGCTGATCTTTTATGCTCGTTCTTATGGGCTATCTCTAGTACTTGCTTAGAGAGACTGCTAATAGGCTTCACTCCCAATCCTGTACACAGCTTTTGGAATGGAAACCAGGGCTATGGTGGATACTAGGGTACACCCATATAAAAAGCTGGTGAGGAGCCACAGTATGGATGGGGTGAGAATCATGGTTCTTCAATTTCATGTCCATTTGGAACAGCTTAGTGCTGCTGGAAGTGAGGCCTTTTCTTTCCCATTTTTGGAGTTAAATTCTAAGTCTGATGTCAATTGTTATAGCTGGGTGCTGACTGCACCTACTAGAGAAGGAAGATGGTCCTGGGAACTGCAATTCTCTGTTGTGGCCTGTTGGAGGCCCTCCCACTGAGGTGATCTTTCAGGAGTCGGCAAATGGGCTCAAGGAGAAGGTTGATCTTCCTCTGAGGCTGTCTCCAAACATACTAAGTTCTCATACTATTTCTCCCCCTTGAAGCCTAGTTGTAAGGCTAACACCATATTGGGTGATTGAGTCTTTCCAACTTCTTTAGATTTTTCCTTCAAGTTCTACACACACACACACCCTTTGTTGGCGATTCCTTCTTTCTAGGTGTTTGCCTGTTTTGAGGAGTTTTTGATTGGCAGTTCCTTTTTTATGTGTGGAGTTATTGGATGTTTGACCTTTTTGGTCTTGAGTATTTTCTGTTTGTATGCCATCCATTAACATTCCATTAACAAGGAAACATTCCTTCCCTGCCTCCATCCCTTCCTGTTCAGTCGTTTGGGCTTGTTAAGGACTATTATATTGTCACCACCAGAGCAGTAAGAGAGTGTTCTCTCAAAAAAGAAAAAGAAAAAAAGAACTGAAGCAACGTTGCCTAGGTAGTCAGGAAGGATGGTATAGAGGAAGTTTCCCAAACTATGTATGGATCTGTGTGCTGATACTGACACTTCAAAGCTAATGTTTAGCAGACAGTTAACTAGTGCAAATAATTTAGCACAAATATGTCTTCATGATTAGCCATTCCAGTTAGAAATCTAACTGCTGTATTCTACAATTACTGTAGTTCCCCTAATTCCCAGACTGAGAACCATATATCTATAGTAACAATTTTCTTATAAGGAGTTTGCAACAATTTTTTGGTCCTTTACTAGCCTGCTACTACTTTCAAATATCAACCTAGTTCACACACAACCTTTCTGGATTCAGACATAATGGGGGGAAATAAGCATCATGCTTCAACGTGGATAGAAAAGGAAATGGGTGGTAAGGAAATATGGATGAACAGAATTCTTGAATCCACATTTCTCCCTTCTTGAACACTGAAACAAATTTGACCTTCAGTTAATGAAGATCTTTTATATATGTTATCAGCTAGATACACTCATACAGTTTCCATGTTCAGGTACCTATAAAGTACTTACAAGCTCCTATTCCAATATTTGTAATCATTGTGTGAAGGTATGAACAGTTTTCAAAACTAGATCAGACCAGGTTTACGTGCCCACCCCACCAACCATTTAGCCTTATACATGTTTTCCAATACAATGCCTGAATATGGCTAAAGAACTGGATGCCCACTATAATTGGCACCTGGTTCAAATTCCCTAATAGTCACAGCAAATGTCTTGCACACACATTAAACTACCACTGGAGACAAAATGTTACCTTTAGGCATCTCACAGCAAGACCTTCAGGGACTGACATGCAATCCCTTAATGCTAATCTCTGGAATAGCAGTCCATAGCAAGACAGTAGTCTAGATTTGAATCAGGCAATTAGTTTGCTCCGAGAACATCTGAAATTGATCCACCACCACACATCTTGCCTGAGGGACAGTGAATTTGCTAACTAGCAATAGTTATAAAATCTCAGATGTAGGAAAGATCTTTTCAGTACTTATTAAAAGCAAACTAACTGTAAGGGGTGAGTACTGAAAACTCATGTGGTGAGTTCAACTGTATTGTTTATGTTTCATGCTTCAGATGTGAAGACTCAGATTCCTGTTTCCATCTGATATTCAAGGCAATGGACTAAACAATTTATTTGGTGGTACCTCTGTGGATTGAAGCATCACATTTGCTTGAGTAAGGACTAATTAACTCTGTAACATCTATAAAAGCCTTTGAGAAAATGTTGAACACAATGATATAAACCTGCTTTACAGCAGTTTCCACCACTAAGCAGGGACAATTATGGACTCTAATGTGTGTCCGGCTGGCCTCATATCAAATCTCTAGCTTTCATCCAACTTTTTCCATCACTGAAAGCTCTCAACAGAAGCAGGTACCACTTCAGGCCACACAGTATCAGAGAGAGAGCACTCAGGAGCATACCTGTCAAGTATCCCGGATTGGCCGGGATTTCCCGTATTTCCACGCCGCTTTAGCCACTCACCTGCTGCCCGCCACCGCCATCCCGTAATTTGACTGGCAGGGGAAGTAGTTACTGCACATGCCCTTCTGCGGATGTGTAGAAGCCTTCTGCGCATGCACAGAATGGTTCTACGTATGCGCAGAAGGCTTCTGTGCAGAAGGCTTCTGCGCATTAGGCTTCTACGCATGCACATAAGGGTTCTGCGCAGGTCCTATATTTTCTGGAGCTGCGCTTAACAGGTATGCTCAGGAGTAGTCATTTTGATAGTGTGTCAAATCTCACCATTCCACAGCAAGTCTTGTGTCCCAATGGGATTTCCATCTTAGATTTTGTAAAATCTTCCAAAGCATTCAGGAATCCAATATTTGATATAGACTTTTGTTCCAAAGTATGAAGCACAGCTCCTGGGAAAGACTGGTGTGGTATATAAAATTAGATGCCCAGAACTCTGTAATAAAGCTGATTGTTTCAGAAATGTTTTCTATACCTTTATCCTCTAGAAAGAATTGGAAGGCTGCTAGCCACATAGATTCTACTGAACTTAAAATTTACTTTTAAGTTACTGTTTCATCACACAAACAGTTCTGTCACCCCACCCCAAAATGACTTCTTAGTTGAACAATTGCCCATTTATACTTTCCAGAGGCATGCAAATTATTTTAATAACTACTAAAATACAATTTATCTTGGTATTTCATTACCTTTGGGGGGGGAGCCTGATTATTTGTCTACTTACTGCTGATGACAATATGTACAATCATTGTCACAAACTGCTTATTTCTCCTGTTCGAATATTTTGAAACTCCCTGTGTTTCAAGAATACTAGATAATCCAGCATGCCAAGTCAGTGGGGGAGTAAACCTTTTGCAAAAGCAGGGTGAGGAGGAATAAATCTAGTCACTTGCATAAATGTCATTATTCATTGGATCTTATTCTAGTTAAATTGAATTTCTAATTTTGTGACCTAAATGACATTTTTCTAATTATCTTTTTTGTCAACAAAATGTAAGTGTCTAATATTTTCAAATTCTAAGTGTCTAATATTGAGGAAGACCTAAAGAAGTTCCTGCTTAGGTTGAAAGAAGAGAGTGCAAAAGCTGGCCTGAGACACAACATCAAGAAAACCAAGATAATGGCAACAGGCCATATCAGACCCTGGAAAATAGATGGGGAAGAAGTAGAAGCAGTGACAGATTTTGCTTTCTTAGGATCCAAAATCACTGCAGATGATGATTGCAGCCATGAAATAAAAAGGTGACTGATTCTTGGGAGACAAGCGATGAGAAATCTGGGGAACATACTTAAAAGCAGAGACATCACCTTGCAAACAAAACTTCGCATAGTCAAAGTAATGGTATTCCCAGTGGTAATGAATGGTTGTGAGAGCTGGATCATTAGGAAAGCTGAGCGCAGAAGAATAGATGCCTTTGAAATGTGGTGTTGGAGGAGAGTTTTGAGAGTACCCTGGACAGTGAGGAAAACAAATAAGTCGATCTTAGAAGAAATCAACCCTGAGTACTCCTTAGGAGGTCAAATAGGAAAGATGAAGCTAAAGTACTTTGGACATCAAATGAGAAGAGAGGATTCACTTGAGAAAGCCTTGATGTTGGGAAAGGTGGAGGGCAAAAGAAGAAGGGGGCAGCCAAAATGAGATGGCTAGGTGGCATTGTAGACGCAATGGGCACAGAGCTGGGTGGGTTGAGGAGGATAATGGAGGGCAGAGGTGCCTGGTGGGCAATGGTCCATGGGGTCGCAAAGGGTCGGAATCAACTGTGCAACTGAACAACAACAAACATATTTTCAGACTGCCTAACAGTATCTTTCGCCTCACAATATACTCATATTTTTGAAGTTTAATATACTGCAAATCTATAACTATTTATTTAGAAGTCAATTCCACTATGATCAATGGGGTTTACTTTGAGAGTTTGGACTTTATTCATATCAGAGCATTGCACAATTTAAATTATGGAGGCATACAAAATAGAAATAGTATTCAAACAAATAAAAATCCTAAAATGATTAGACTATTTCTGGATAGAAGTGGGCTACTTCATTATTCCATCTGTTTACTAGATCTTCTTTTGTACACATGGTAGGGTGTAACTTAAATGGACATAAAGTGCATTAAGGTCCTTTCCCAATTTGCCCTGTATCTAAATAGCCCCATTTTATTTGATTATTCTTTGATCTTCCTACCTTCCTTCAAAGATTGGACAATATCTATAATATATGATAATAGATTTTGTCTTCTTCTTCAAGTGCCATATCTGTTCCAAATATTGGCTATCATCACGGTGATAGCAGCTCCCCTGGTGGCTTAGTAGTTCAGACACTGAGCTTGGAGACATGAGAGCTGCACTTGGGGACATAAAAGGAGCCTCATTCGAGCATCCCCTGAGCGGAGTTTCTCTAGCAATAATCCTTTCAACCCAGGAGGACATGGCTGAAGAACTTGAGAGACTTGTGTGGAATTTCCTCCTGTTTCAAGGAGTTAAGAATAGGCAGGCTATCATTATGATAATAATTTTGTGACAGAGATTACTCTGGATTGAAAGGATTTTTGCTGGAGAAAATCCACTCAGGCTTTCTTTTCAGATGCTTTAGTCAATGTCCAAGCTTTAACTCCATACAGCAACATTGGGAATATGTAACATTTCACTATTCGGATCTTCATAGTGAGAGTTAGATCTCTACTGCATAACAAATGTTGCATTTTGATGAAGGTGGATCTTGCTTTTTCAAATCACATTTTAATCTCTACCATGTGATCCCAATTTTCATTTAAAAATAGATTTACAGTAATACCCTGGTTAACGTTAAAACTTGGTTCCGCGAGTCTTATCGTTATGCAATTTTAAACGTTGTGCGATACATGCATAGCACAATGTTAAAATCCTGTGGGATGAATTGCATGACGTTAAACTCCATAGATACAATGTAACTGGTAGACTTCAGCGAACGTTATGCGATACATCCCATAGGGTTTTAACGTTGTGTGGTGCAATTTTTTTTTTCAGATTCCTTAACGTTATGCAGTTTTAACCTTGTGTGGTGCAAATGTTATCCGAGGTATTACTGAATATAAAAATAGATTTATATAAAAACATTTCCTTTTCCCTAGTCTTATACTGAAGGGCAAGTATTTCTTTGTATGCGTGCAACAGTTTACATTAATGTTTTTAAAAACATTTAGCACACACCTTAACAATGAAATTAAAGTTTAGCAGACACTTTCAAAAAGGCATGTTATTATACTAAGTGCTATTGTTACAATAAACTGTTTCCATGTGTCCCTCAATGCCAATATCCAAATCTTTTTATAGGACAATTTAAAAACACACATTGATCTAGTGAAATTTATAGTACATACACAATGCTCATCTGTCCCCATGGGAAAGCTGCCCCTCCATCTAGTTTTAAAGATAAAAATTAAAAATACAAACCAAAACTGACTGCGACTTGCAGCTCATTAAACCGGGGTTGATTTCCCCTATATAGCTTTCTATTGATCTCCATAGTCCATGCT